>CM033795.1:42058528-42091528 GCA_019656835.1 Rhododendron ovatum
TGGAGACCGTGTGGCCCTAGCCACCTATCAGCTGAAAGGAGAGGCTCGTAATTGCTGGGAGTTGATGGAAATAACTCACAATGTCACGACTATGACATTTGCTGAGTTCGAGAACATATTTCTAGACAAGTACTTTCCCACACCGATGAAATAAGCAAAGGCGCAGGAATTTATGAACCTCCAACAAGAATCGATGACGGTGACCCAGTATGCTGCCAAGTTTGAAGAGCTATCACGCTATGCTCAGAATATCATTCTGACAGAAGATGACAAGGCAAGGAGGTTCGAATGGGGGCTCAATTCAACTCGTATGGCTGTGGTTGGGTACGCTTTTTCCACTTATTCTGAAGTGGTGAAATGTGCATTGAGGCTGGAAAGGGAAGACATGGACTCTAAGGCAAGATTGAAAAAGACGGTGACCACCGTTGGAGGACCAATTAGAACTGGCCAGAGTAGCAATAACAACAACCACCGAGGACCATACCCAACTAGGCCATTCAATCAGCAGCCCAACAACCAGCAATGGAGGAACATTAGACTAATGCAGAATCAATTCTAGAGGCCACTGCAGGGGACTGTTAGGGACATTTCGACTGTGCAGTGCTACAATTGTCAAGCTCTGGGACACTGTAGCAGTCAATGTCCCCAGCCCAGAAGGGAGAGACCAATGGGAGGTGGGAATCGGCAGCAATTCCAGTCTGTTGGCTTTGGCAATCAAAATCAAGGTGGACTACAGTCGCAACAAAATGTCAAGATGCCACAAGTAACTAAACCACCACAGAATAATTGGAATGGCAAGAAACCCATTGGAACACAGCAGAACACTAGAGGGCATATCTTTGCTCTGCAAGCTGAAGAGAAGGAACAGGAACCCTCTGTGATCCAAGGTACCCTACTGCTATTCAGTACTTGTGTTCAAGCTTTATTCGATTCCGGAGCTTCGCATTCGTTCATTTCTACTGCTCGTGTAAATGCACTAGAATTAGAATCAGAACCCTTAGGATCGAACATGAACGTAACATCACCTTTGGGAGGGAAGATATTTGTAAACCTAATCTGTAAAGGGTGCAAGATAGTAGTGGCCAACCTATGCTTAACTTGTGACTTGCGAGTAATCGATATGGCTGACTTTGATATAATTTTGGGAATGGACTGGCTATCGTCACACCGAGCTGTCATAGATTGCCATTAAAAGATGGTGACAGCTTATGCTTATAATGGAACTTGTTTCAAATTTAAGGGGGATAGACAGTCTCCAAATCCAACAAACCGGCGGTCAAGGTGGCAAGACCAACTATTTGGATGGCTAGCAAGTCTCAAGTTGGAAGAAACTGATCGTAAGGAGTTAGGATTGCCACATGTTGTCTGCGAATATGCTGACGTCTTTCCTGACAAACTCCCTAGATTACCACCCCACCGAGAGTTGGACTTCACAATAGAACTACAACCTGGAACCGCACCAATTTCTACGGCCCCATACCGCATGGCACCAGCTGAATTGAAGGAGCTCAAGAATCAGTTGCAAGACCTGCTTGACAAGGGGTATATCCGACCAACCACATCACCTTGGGGAGCACCAGCCTTATTTGTGAAGAAGAAAGAAGGAACACTCCGTCTTTGCATCAACTATAGGCAACTAAACCGTGTCACGATAAAAAATTGTTACCCGTTGCCTAGAATCGATGACCTGTTCGATCAATTGAGAGGAGCAACTTGCTTCTTCTCAAAAATTGACCTTCGATCAGGGTACCACCAGCTAAGGATCAGAGATGAAGACATTTCCAAGACTGCATTCAGAACCAGATATGGACATTATGAGTTTGTGGTGATGCCATTTGGACTCACTAATGCTCCAGCTGTATTCATGTGTCTTATGAACAAAATCTTTCAACCCTATTTGGACCGATTTGTGGTTGTGTTCATTGATGACATATTGATATACTCAGCCACAAAGGAGGAGCACGAAGAACACCTCAGAATCGTACTACAAGTGCTAAGAGATAACCAACTCTATGCTAAGGCTAGCAAATGTGAGTTCTGGCTTGAGGAGGTTAAATTCCTGGGACATGTTGTGTCTAAGGAAGGAATCGCTATGGATGATAGCAAAGTAGAAGCTATATTGGATTGGAAGCGACCCACGTCAGTGTTTGAAATCAGAAGTTTCCTAGGATTGGCTGGTTAGTGTCGATGATTTATTCAGGACTTTTCAATCCTCGCCAAGCTGATGACAAGGTTAACACAAAAAGGGGTCAGTTTGAATGGAGTGAAGCTTGTGAGAAAGCATTCCAAGAGTTGAAGAAGAGACTGACCAGTGCACCCATACTTATCATTCCAGAGCGGAATGTAGGTTATACAGTTTATTGTGACGCCTCTAAGGATGGTTTGGGTTGTGTACTGATGCAAGATGGGAAGGTTGTTGCCTATGGATCTCATCAACTTAGACCACATGAGAGGAATTATCCTACGCATGATCTGGAATTGGCAGCTGTGGTCTTCGCTCTCAAGTCTTGGAGTTATTATCTGTACGGTGAGCAATTTGAAGTTTTCACCGACCACAAGAGTCTCAAATACTTGTTCACTCAGAAAGAGCTGAACATGAGACAGAGAAGGTGGATGGAGTATCTTGAGGATTACAAATTTACCATGTCTTACCACCCAGGCAAAGCTAACGTGGTAGCTGATGCTTTGAGTTGAAAGAATCGAGAGCAAAAAGCTAAGGTAGCTATGAAAGAATGGGAGATGGTGGAGAAACTTAACGAGTTCAACCTGCAACCATCATCAAACAATGGACAAGCACACTTGTGTGCTATTGTTGCTATACCTGCACTACACCGAGAAATCTTACTTGCTCAAAGGTTTGAACAAGATTGTGAGTTTATACGGTTCCAGATAGCTGCAGGAAAAACCCTTACAGGGTGGACAATTCACACCGACAATAGCCTTAGATTTAGGGGTTTGATTTTTGTACCTAACATTGGCACCCTCCGAGAAGCCGTAATACGAGAATTTCATCACTCAAACTTCACTGTTCATCCGGGTGGCACGAAGATGTACCATGATCTGCGACGAACATATTGGTGGGAAGGAATGAAGAAGGATGTGGCTAACTTTGTGTCAACTTGCTTGGTTTGTCAACAAGTCAAGGCTGAGCATTAGAAGCCAGGGGGAGATCTCCAACCCTTACCGATTCCAACCTGGAAATGGGACCACATTTCTATGGATTTTGTGGCTGGGTTGCCCAGATCACCAAAATCAAACACTGCCATTTAGGTAATCGTCGACTGTCTCACCAAGTCTTCACACTTTCTACCGGTAAAAATGACTGAGAACATGGAGACTCTAAGTTGGCTCTATATTCAAGAGTTGTGCGATTACACGGAGTACCTATGTCCATAATATCTGATCGAGACCCACGGTTTGTGTCAAACTTTTGGAAGGGATTGCAGAAAGCGATGGGAACAGAAATTTGACTCAGTACCGCCTTTCATCCTCAAATGGACGGACAAACAGAAAGGACAATTCAAACTTTGGAAGACATATTGAGAGCTTGTGCACTTGACTTCTCTGGGAATTGGGAACGACATTTACCTCTGGTTGAATTCGCTTATAACAATAGCTATTAGTCAAGTATTGAGATGGAACCTTATGAAGCCTTGTATGGACGACCCTGTTGCTCGCTTGTTTGTTGGACTGATGTTGGAGAAGCTGGATTAGTTGGACCAGATTTGGTTAGAAGCACGACCGAAAAGATCAAAGTGATACGACAGAAGCTGATTACTGCTCAGAGCTGACAGAAAAGATATGCGGACAAGAGGAACAGACCCCTATCTTTTCAAGTTGGAGATCATGTGTTTCTCAAAATCAGACCGAGTCGAGGGGTGATTTTATTTGGGAAAAAGGGGAAATTGTCACCACGATATATTGGACCATTCGATATTTTAGAGAAGATAGGAAAGGTAGCTTATCGTTTGGCATTACCACCACAGCTGGATCGAGTTCACAATGTGTTTCATGTCTCCATGTTACGCAAGTACATAGCTCATCCCACTCATGTTATCAATTGGGAAGACGTCACTCTAAATGACGACACGACATTCGAGGAACAACCAGTAGAGATTCAAGATCACAGTGAAAAGAATATTCGAGGGAAGACGATCAAATTAGTGCGAGTTCTGTGGAGGCACCAAGGTGTAGAAGAATCTACCTGGGAACGAGAGGATGCTGTCCGAAAGAATTACCCTCACCTATTTCCATCATAGTGCGTATTTAAATTTCGAGGACGAAATTTGCTAAGGGGGATAGGTTGTAACAACCCTAATTTTTCATAACAAAAACTAAACATTTATCTTGCAATTCTTATATTTTAATTTACTATTCTTTTAGTAAATGATATAATTTTGTTCTTTTAAGAAAAGAAAATACTAAAACCCTATTATATATAAGTATATGTGTACATGCAAACCCTAACCTTCGGTCCGTGATCCTAAAAATCTAGGATAAGATTTCATTGGATTTTATTAGATATGATATGATATGATTAGGATAAGATATGATTAGATATCCTAAGATATACTTAGATATATTAAGATTTGATTGGATTTTATTAGATATTATAAAGATTTTGTTAGATATTATATAGATTTTATTGGATATTATAAGATTTTATAAGATTTGATTAGATATTATTAGATATACTTAGATTTTCTTAGATTATATAAGATTTGCTATAAATTTTATTAGATTTGATTTGATCTCTAGATGTGATCTAGATCCTTCTTGTCATTAGTATACATAGGCAAGTCTCCTTTCCTTCCCTCCACACACCACACCTCACTTCCTCACTTCTCATTCCAATTGTTAGCTTAGAGAGAGAATAGAAGGGGACAAAGAGAAAGAGGAAAAAAAAAACTATTCTCTTTAAATTCTTCGATCAAGCCGAAACGACGTTACTTCATCCGCATTTTCACCCGGCGTACTCCATAGCTACTCTATCGCCAAGAAGAATAGTATAAACCTCTTATCTGCTCACCTAAGTATAATGTTGATGTACTACATGTTTAACTATTTATTTATTATTTTTGTGATATCACATGATTAAATTGTTTAAGTTGAGAAGTTGATTTTATCATTGTAATGCTTAATTAATTGCATGTTTGTTGATAAATTGTGATGTTATAATTTTTAATGTTGTCAAAAATAGAAAAGCATGAAATTAGTGATTTATTATTATTGCATAATTGTAGCAAACTTTGAAAGAATAATGTGAGCGCGAGAAAATGATGCATGTCTACGAAACACGAGAAATGAAATGTGGAAAAGATTAATGATTGTGTGAGAATGAGAACCCAGTAGTTCCATGGAAGATGGTCAGCGGAATCATGGCTTAAGTGTGCGTGTGTGAGCATGAGAGCCCGGTAGGTCCTGAAAGAATGGTCAGCGGAATCATGGCTCGAGTGTGCATGTGTGGCCTAGGAGCCCGGTAGGTCTTGAAAGGATGGTCAACGGAACTAGTGCCGTATATGCGTTATGAAATGGGAGATGGTTAAAGACTGAGAACCCGATAGGTCCTGAAAGAGACGGTCAGCGGAATCAGTGCTTTTGGGTGGCAAAATATGAACTTAGCCTGGGAGCCTGGTAGGTCCTGAAAGATGGTCAGTGGAACCAGTGCTCGAGAAAATAAAACGAAAAGTGGAATCGATACTTGAAAACTGATGACACGGTTTACGATACGTTGCGATAACTCTGAAAGACACCAACACCTTTGAGTATTTTTGTTTTTGATAAATTGTTATATGTTATATTTTTTAGTGTATGGGACATAGGGGTAAGAGTTAGCTATTGGGCTTAATTGCTCACGGTGTTACTTTTGTGACCCCGGCATCTTATGCCAGAGTTTAGAGACGTATAGGAGGAATTTTATAATTTGGAAGAGTTTGGTGCTGAGCAGAATAATGCAGAAGAAGACGGACGTCCAGAGGAGTAAAAGTTACCCTAGTGCCCCTCCCTTATCTATTTAACTATGTGTAATACAAATTTGGGGATAAGTTGGTGCAGAATACAGATTCACCTTTTACAATAGAAGTCATGGGGCTTCCTCTTCCAAGGAAGTTTAAAATGCGCTAGTTGGAAACGTTCAACGACTCCATGGACCAATTGGATCATTTGGAAACTTACAAATCTCTGATGCATCTGCAAGCAGTACCAGACGAAGTCATGTGCAGGGGCATTCCCAGTAACTCTCAAGGGGAATGCCCGAGCATGGTTTAATAAAATCCCTCCTGGGAGTATACGTAGTTTCAAAGAGCTTAGCATAAGCTTTGTAAGCTACTCCATTGCTAGCCAACGTTACGGCAAACTAGCAACACATCTCCTGACAGTAAAACAAAAAAGATGTGAGTCATTAAGAGAATACACCACTAGGTTCAACAAAGAGGTGGTTCAGATAGATGAAGCCGACGATAGTGTGAGCGTAACTGCGTATATAGCTGGACTGTACTCATGATAGTTTTTATACCTCTTATCTCAAGAACCACGCAAAACTCTGGCGGAGCTTATGCTCAAAGCTTAGAAACACATGAATGTAGAGGAAGTTGTCTACGCAAGATGTATGCGTGATGGCTTTGATCCCCAAGCAGGGCCATCACAGGTTGGTGAGTTTCCTCCGCCTGATAAGAAGAGAAGAGAATCCACCAGCAAGACGGGAGGTGAACCAAAGAATAAAAAGGTGGATTCAAGATCATCCCCGTGATGGGGAGGAGCAGGAGGACCGCCCCAAAGCCGGTACAAGCAGTTCACTCCGCTCCTAGCTACGGCAAAGCAAATCCTTAGCAACCTACAGGATGATCCGAACCTCAAGTGGCCCGAAAAGTTAAGGACTGATCCTAATAGGAGAGCTAAGGACAAATACTACAGGTTCCACAAAGACCATGGTCATAACACAGATGATTGCATTGACCTAAAGCAGCAGATCGAGGATCTGATCAAAAGAAGGAGAATTCAACGTTTTGTAATGAAGAAGTACTAGAAGCAATCCAGGAGGGAAAATACCAGCAAGGAGAGTAGAGATGGCGCCACCCCCCGGTCAGGTCCCATTGGAAAGATCAAGGTCATCCATGGAGGATTTGCTAGAGGCGAAGAGTCCAGCAATGCTAGAAAAACTCACCTAAGAAAACTAAGATTAGAAGAAACATTTAGAGGTCAACATAGTTGGCCGCCCAAGCATGTTCCAGAAAAAGGAGAAAATACCCATTATTTTCTCAGAGGAAGATATCAAGGGAGTTCAAATCCCTCATGATGACCCACTGGTAATAACCATTGTCATAGCAAACTACCTCACACGTAGGGTACTGATAGATAGCAGAAGCTCAGCTGACATCCTCTCTATCTCCATGCATATGACCAACTAAAGGTTGGACGAGAAGGTTAAGACCTATGACATCACCATTAGTTGGATTTACAGGTACGCCCGTTTATCTAGCTGGTCAAATATCTAGCTGGTCAAATAGCCCTACCAATCACTATGGGGGGAGAGGGAAGTCAGATCACATGAATAATACATTTTTTAGTAGTCGACTGTCCCTCAGCATACAATGCAATACTGGGGAGAACAACTCTGAATAAGATTAGGGCAATAATCTCCACATATCATTTGATGATAAAGTTCCCAACACCAAAAGGACTTGCTCGCGTCAGAGGAGATCAGAAAGCAGCACGGGAGTGTTACATCACCTCACTCAGAAGAGCTAACATCACCATGAATGTGGAGAGCCTCAACACACGAGATGAGGAAAAGCTCCAACATGGAGAGCTCGTGGAAGAGCTCATGGAAGAGCTCCTGGAACCAGGGCAACCGGGAAAGACAGTAAGGATGGGAATCGGATTGAGCACGGTAGCAAGAGCAGAGCTGCTACAATTCCTAAGAAAGAACAAAGACGTCTTTGCATGATCCCATGACGATATCCCAGGGATAAACCCAAGAGTCATATCCCACAAACTGAACGTGGATCCCACGATGCGCCCATTTAAGCAGAAGAAGACCTTTGCTCCGGAACGAAATGAAGCTACGGCCAACGAAGTAGACAACCTCATACAAGCAAGATCCATCCATGAAGTTCTCTACCCCGATCGGCTAGCCAACGTGGTTATGGTAATGAAATCCAATGGCAAGTGGAGAATGTGTGTAGATTTCACTGACCTCAATAAAGCATGTCCAAAGGATAGCTTTCCTCTGCCAAGGATTGACTCATTGGTAGATTCTACTATTGGGCACGAGCTCCTCAGCTTCATGGATGCATTTTCAAGATATAATCAAATCCAAATGCACGAAGGAGATTAAGAGAAAACCTCATTCATCACCGATAGGGGGTTATATTGTTACAAAGTAATGCCCTTCGGTCTTAAGAATGCAAAGGCGACATACCAAAGGCTGGTGAACAAAATGTTCAAGCAACAGATTGGGTGCAATGTAGAAGTATACGTGGACGACATGCTGGTGAAAAGTGCCATGGCACATAATCATGTTGTAGATTTGGAAGAAACCTTTCAAGTTCTCAGAAAATACCAAATGAAGCTCAACTCGACGAAATGTGCTTTTGGAATCCCCTTAGGGAAGTTTTTAGGCTTCATGGTGTCTCAAACGGGCATTGAAGCAAACCCTGAAAAGATCCAAGCCATTTTCACCATGCGCTCACCTCAGAACGTCAAGGAGATCCAGAAGCTAACGGGACGCATTGCAACATTAAGCAGATTTATCTCACGAGCGACTGATAAGTGTCAAACTTTCTTTAAGGTTTTGAAAAAGGCCTTTGGGTGGACTACCACATAGGAAACAACTTTCAATCAACTGAAGGGGTATTTGGCATCCCCATCGCTACTTAGCAAAACCCAAGAAGGAGAAGACCTACTCTTGTACCTTGCTGTCTCCCCCCACGCTGTTAGCGCAGTTTTGATTAGGGAGGAGCAAGGGACGCAGCTCCCGGTGTACTACACCAGCAGAGCGTTGCGAGGAGTTGAGCTAAGGTATCCCAGAGCTGAAAAGATAGCCTTTGCAATGGTGACAGTAGCCAGAAGGCTACGACCATATTTTTAGGCTCACTCTATTAAAGTACTGACAGATCAACCACTTCGAAGAATTCTCCACTGCCCAGAAACATCAGGCCGGTTAATTCAATGGTCAATAGAGCTTGGTGAGTTCGATATAGAGTACAAGCCTCGGATTGCCATCAAAGCACAAGAGTTTGCAGATTTCCTCGCAGAATACACATATCCAGAACCAGAAGAGCTCCCCAAGGAAGAACCTAAACCTTGGGTCCTTGAAGTTGATGGATCAACAACCAGAGATGCAAGCAAAGCTGGTTTCATGTTAACATCTCCAAAAGGACGACGTTTGAGCTACGCGCTTAGGTTTGAGTTCAAAGCAACCAATAATAAGGCTGAATGTGAGGCTTTTGTGGTTGGATTGGAGCTGGCCAAGGCTGTTGGTGCTAACCACATGTTAGCCAAAAGTGATTCACAGCTGGTAGTATGACAAGTCCTAGGAGAATATACTGTAAAGGAAGAGGTAATGTAGAAGTACTTGGATAAAGTGAAAGCCCAAGTTGCAAAGCTGCAAAGCTTTAATATTGTCAGGATCCTAAGGGAGCAGAACATTGAAGCTGATTATCTGGCAAAGCTGGCCACGGCCAAAGAAGATGCTATTCCACGGAATACACTGGTACGATATTTGGAGTTACCAAGTATCACTACAACAAAAAACGCTTTTAATAGCATGCAAAAAACGCTATAGTAGGTAATAGACAGCGTTCTAGAGAACGCTGTATTAGCCCATGCTATTAAAAGTCTAAACTTTCTATCGCGTTCATTGCCTGTTGTTAAAAACTTTTTATAGCGTTCATTGCCCGCTATTAAAAAATCTTTCTATAGCGTTCAATGTTTGCTTTTGTATTTTCTACCTTTGATAGCGTTTGTTGCCTGTTATCTTATTTCTTTTTATAGCATCCAATGAATGCTGTTATTTCTTTTTATAGCATGCAATGAATGCTGTTAAAGGTAAACAATAGCATTTTGTGAATGCTATCTTAGCCAATTTTAGCATTTTTTTTAAATATTACAATTGCCAATATACTAGCATTTTCATACAAAAAATTTGCATTCCATTCCACACCAAGGTACATCCAAACATGATACGATTTCAATGTAAGATAAATAATTCAACCATTGTATGAAGATTTATTACAATAGCTTGGAGAATAATTTTCCAACACAAACTACATTTAAGAGTCAGACTAATTACACTCATAAAAAAAACACTACTATCATAAACTAGGCAGCCATCTCCTTCAAGTACCCCCAATTCTTCATCCGCAGAGATGTTCTTTATTTGAAGCTTACGTCTTTTCTGACTCCCTTTTGCTCCCAACAAATGAACACATACCCGTAAGTATAGAACTATTCAAAGTAACACAATAGATATAGTAAAAATTATTAACTAGAAAAACAACTTTAAAGCAGCAGAATGTTAGCAAATAGTCCAAACATGAAGTAAAAATTGCAGTTAGAAAAAGAAGAATATGATGGATAATTTTCAGCAAAATCTAAGTCCTCTACATATCAAAATCTAATCAAGCCAACGTGAACTGATCTCATTGTTTAAGTCTTAGCTAGTCTCACTTGGACTTCATTAAACAAGTCAAGGCATATATGATCTAGGACCCAATATGCATGCCAATCAGGAAATGAGTAGCAGATAAGAACCAAGAACAATATCAGAAGCAGCCATTCCAAGACCAATTGGCGAACGACCTATACAAATCCATGCACAATTGTGGAACATAACTGTTAATGTGAGAAAACTATGTAAAACGCTAGAACTTCAACCACACACATTTAACTACCAGCTGAGCCACTTAGCTATTCAAACACATACATTATTGATCAATGGTGGTAGACAGTGAGTGTAACGCTCCGAATTTTGGGTACGTTAAAGAAAACATTTTATTATAAAAACAAAGTGAGTCTGGCTCATTATTACATCATAAATCTTACAAAAGTACTTTTATTCAAATAACGGAGGGAACTAGGGTTCCTATCTACTGCTCCGCTTCTTCCTCCATCCTGGCTAGCTCCTCGGCTCCGAAGGCTTCCAAGGTGTACATCTCACCCTATTCATCTATGAGGTCTGACACATTATACCGGCGTCACCACCAATATAATATGTCAGGGTCACCAAAAGGTAACACCGTGAGCTACAACGCTCAATAGGAAATCCTTACCCACCAGCCTTACAACAGTAAATCATTTACAACAACACTAGCAATCACACATCCACATTCATTAATCAACTATCGTTGGTGTCCAAGATTTTCGTGTTTCTCCTACGCGACTCATCGTAGACTGTGTCAACATTTCACATACAAATCAACCTTTCAAAATCATTTGTTTAACTCACCCAACCTCGGTTCCGCCGCGCCAGGTTCCCGAGTATCCTCACAATGGTTCCGCCGCGCCGGGTTCCCATTGGCACACAATTGCATTGGCTCCATACCGCGGATAACCAAGCCATTCCTCACCATGATTCCGCCGCTCCGGGTTCCCATGGGAACCCACACAACCTCACAATGGTTCCAATATTCTGGATTTCCATTGGAACACACACATCCTTACAATGGTTCCGCTTTTTCGGATCTCCATTGGAACACACACAACCTCACAATGGTTCCGCTTTTTCGGATCTCTATTGGAACACATGCAACCTCACAATGGTTCCGCTTTTCCCGGATTTCCATTGGAACACACACAACCTTACAATGGTTCCGCTACTCCGGATTCCCATTGGAACACACACATCCTCACAATGGTTCTGCTGCCACAGATTCCCATTGGAACACACACACCCAACTCACATTATGCCACCAAAACCGGTCATAATGTAGTTTCAAAATATTTCCTTCCTCGGAAAATATTTTCTTTCATTAATCACACCCTAGGTGCCATGTTTCTACTTTCTTGATTTTCGTGTCTCGTTCTCATGCATAGACTCCGCGGTAGGACAAAAGTAGCATGAAACATTCTAACAAGATCATCCAATTCTATACTACTTAGCATGCTTGAATCACCATGAGTGAACATAAATCATGCATTTCCAACATTATAGACGACAGATAACCTTACATACTGATAGTCAACATATAACCTTATATACTAGCAGTCAACAGATAACCTTATATATTGTCAGTCAACAGATAACCTTATATACTTTAGAAAGAATGATCAAAGTTACTTCTTAATGACGTTCTATTCTCCAACATACGATCTTATACAATACATAGAGTTGGCGAACTAGGATTCCTACCTTACTTCTTGGCGGTGGTCGGCTACGGGGAATTGGTCGTCGGTTTTGTGATTCGATGGCGTAACGGCTCCGGTTTGCTTCGAAAGGAAGAGAGATGATCTTTTCTCTTCCTAGAAACAACTTACTAACTAAACTAAGCTACTTTAGAGATCTAGTGGTGGTTTTGGAAGTGGTTTGGTGGTTTCTCTCAAGAACTCTCAAGAAACTCAAGAAAACTAGAACTTTTGAACTAAGAACACTTAGAATTTCTAGAGAGAAGTTTGAGCAATGAGTGAAGGTGTGGGTTGAAATGGCATGAGGGTGGTTCTATTTATAGCCAAAACCTTGGCTATTACCCAATGGGTAAAATTTTCCCTAACAATTATTGTCCAATGGGTAAAAAGGCCATGAATGACTAGATTTGTGCTATGGATGTGATTTGGAAAGATTTTGGTGGGCAAGAAGAATAGTTGTACAAGATTTGGTGTTCAAACAAATCATAAAAGTATAATGGAGGACAATGGAGGGTTAGTTTCTTAGCTAAGAAGGAAGATTCACCCATGGATTTGAAAAATGTAGGAAGTCATAGAAGGTACAACCAATCTTTTCTTCTTTCCTCCTTCCTCTCTCTTTCTCCCTCTCTTCCTCTCTCCCTCTCGGCATCTCTCTCTCTCTCTCTCTCTCTCTCTCTCTCTCTCTCTCTCTCCCTCTCTCTCTCTCTTGTACTAGCATCTATATATATATATATATATACACACACACACACACACACACACTATTAGGTGCAAGAAAACAAATAAAATAATAAGTACTTTTGTACTAAAGATCAAAGGTAGTCTTAAAAGGTCAAGATTTCCCCATTAAACTAATAAATTTGGCACATGTGTACTAAGGCAATATTTAAGTCATCTAAGTACTAATATATTATATACATAAGTACTTATGTACTCTAGGTAGAACAACTACCCATTAAACTAATCCAATTAGGTACAAAACCCCAATATAAAATAATAAAAGAGTACTTTAAGAATCTTAGGCCTTAAAGACTACTAAGTACTTACATAATAAAATAATATGTACTTCATCACATGGGGTTTAAGAAAAAGACTAGTTTAATAAACTCATGTACTTGGTTGAAAGAATAACCTATTACCCAATGGATAATAAATTTCCTAACTTTTATTGTCCAATGGACAATAGTAATTAGGGAACTTTTATATTAAAATAATCAAAGTTGTCCTTTTAATCAATTATAAAATTCTATTTTTTATAAATAGTAGTACTTGAACAAATCCATCAAGGAACACTTTTAATATAAAGAATGGGGTTTCTATTATCCAATAGACAAAAGTTCCCCTAACTTTTATTGTCCAATGGACAAAGAAGAAAACCAAAATAATAAAAGAAAATAATTAAACAATTTCTAGTCTAGGGTTTGAAAAGGTTCAAAAGGTTCAAGATGGGCAAAATGGTCCATCTATGGTTAGGGAAAAGTAATTAGGTGGCTTCCTAGTTCGGTTCCTCCAACAAGCCGGTTAGAAGCTAACTAGACTTGCTAAGTAGGGCTTAAAAGTCAAGAAACAGTCTATGAAGGGCTAAAGTGTAATTATGGCAAATTATGGGAATTTAAAAGGAAATATTAAAAGCAATCTAAGTAATTAAAAGAAAAATTCAAATATTTAACGAAATTTTTATTGACTGAAAATCAGGGCCGTTACAATGAGCATAGTGCTCATGCAAGAGATAAGTGAAATTTACCCATAAATTACAATCAATGGCTCAAAGTTTTAATTACTCCGAAGTAAAAGAAAACAAGAAGCAGGGGAACGAGCTCGAATCATTCCCATAATTATTATTAGCTAGCCCTTAAACTAAGATAATTGAGGGAAGAAAATCTATACATGAGACATTGAGCATAGTCCTTTAATATAACCAATGGAGTAACTGGAGGGACCAACTTCTCAAACAAAAATCAATCTTGAGGAAATCAATCTTCAGCTCTTTCCAAACCAAAAATGAATACATGCATAACAATCTTCAAGTAAAGAGACCTTAATAAGAAGAATAAAATTCTCACAAAATCGGTAACACTAATCATCCCCATTAACCAAATGGGTTAGAGTTTTGCGCGTGCGTCGACATATATACACACAGTGGGCGAGAGTAGTTCACATTAACCAATTGGGATATAGTCACTCACTATCATCATTGTTAAGCCCATGTGTTGTAGTGTCGCAAATTAAACACAGTTCACAAACTAACCTCTATTATAAGAAAAGCACTGAGAACTGATGTTGCTCATGTCAGAAGCTGTAGATGCATGTCTACGATGTGTTGGAGGGTCATCGGCATCTTTCATAGCCCTGCAAGATAAGACACATAAATCACATTAAGGCAAGTAAAGAAAACCGTTCAAATCTTTTTCTTCTTCCCAGCTGTATGTTGTAACAACTATCCGCCATATGTAACAACTATCCACCATACCTTGATCTTATAAATAACATTAAGGCAAGTAAAGAAAATGGACGTTATTTGTGATGGACCTCTTGAAAGCCTAATCAAAGAATGCAAAAATAAGAAGAAAAAGAAATTGTTTCATGCCCGTACATAACTGTTCAAAGGAACACAATCAATCATCGCAACATGATTAAATAGTTCAAAGTACATATCTATAGATCCATAGAGGCACAGACCCTTTCGGGAAGTTCTTATGATTGTGAATTGGAAGTTCTTGCTGGTTTTGCTAAGAAAGATAGGATGTGGGGACAAATGGTGTAGCTGGGATAGGGAATGTATCTGCACAATGTTAATGTTAGCCCTGATCAATGATTCTCCTACTCAGAAGTTTAAAACTCAAGGGTCTAAGGCAAGGAGATCCCTTATCCCCTTTCCTCTTTAATGTGGTGGTGGAAGCCTTCAACATCTTATTTGAAAGGGCCAAAAGTTAAACAATAATGAGCAAGAGGTGGAAGCCTTAGCAAATCTGTTTGAATGCTTGAAAGGGGACCTTCCAATGAAATATCTGGGTATGCCTTTGGAAGCAAATCCCAAGAGAACTATGACTTGGCAACCAATTGTGGATAGAGACTCCAAAAACCATGCCATTTGGAAAGCTTGATACATTTCTATCGGAGGGAGGATCACTCTTATAAAGTCAACACTTAGTAATATGCCTATATACCACATGTCACTCTTTAAAATCCCTATGGTGGTGGCAAAAAAACTAGAAAGAATTCAAAGACAGTCCCTGTGGGGAGGGTCCAGTAAAAAGAAGTTCATTTTGTTAAATGGGATGTGGTGACAAGAAGCAGAGGACAGGGTGGTCTTGGAATAAAAAAGCTTATGGTTCATAATCAAGCTCTATTGGCAAAATGGTGGTGGAGGTTCTCCCAAGAGAAAGAGACCCTCTGTTAAAGTGATTACAAATAAGTATGGGCTCAGTAATGTATGCTCCTTGCAAACAACACCAACTCATGGGAAGTGCTCTTCATTATGGACTGACATATGTTCTACTGGTGCAATTTCATCTTGCTTGTTTGAGATTATGCAACAAGGATTCAGAATCAAGGTTTATTCAGGAGGAGCAACTAGGTTCTAAGATCAAGTTTGGTTGGGAGACAACACTCTCTCTTAGGAGTTTCCAAGACATTTTTCATTATCATTGTAGAAAATATTTTTGATCAAAGATATTGTTCAACACTTTTTTAGTTTTTTTTGTGGTAAATGATATTTTTCAGCACTTAGCATCCAAATCACTTTTGAAATTGCAGTATTAAGCTATTAGCACATCACAACAACAAATATAAGTTGAATAACCATTCACTTGTGAAAGTATAATCAACAAACAACAATAAATTTGGAGGATACATAATCTAACCAAGCACTTTCCCCAACTCCAAAAACTGCTAATCCAAGAGACAAAAGGAAAAAACAAAAAAATCCAATGAACAGGAACTTCAGCCATACACATTTAAGTATGGAACTTCAACCATGAAAACGAAGAATGCATGCTTTTTTTTTTTGAATATAAGAATGCATGCTTCAACCATACACATTTTGTAACACCCCTGAATTTTGGTCAGTAAAAAATTTCGTTAAATATTTAAATTTTATTTTAATTACTTATTTTCTCTTGAGTGGCTATATGATTTCTTGTTTATTTTCCGTCGTAGTTAGATTTCGGTCATTTGTTAACTCTCGACTAGAAACCCTATTTGACCAATTTAATTAGTTTCCAACCGACTACCTGGAGGAACCGAGCAACCAAACTTACCTAGTTACTAGATGAACCTTTTGGACCTTTTGAAACTTTTGAACCTTTTGCCTTTACCCATTGGTCCATAATGGTTAGAGTAATTTTTGTCCATTGGATAATAAGCTTTTGACTAAAAGTACATGTAGTCTTTCAAAATCTTATTTTAAAAAAGTATTTGTACTTCTATTATCCTTTGGTTATTAACCGCTAGGGAATTTATTACCCATTGGGTAATAGCCCTAATCTTCCCACTAAAGTACAAGGATCCTATTAAATATTCAAAAGTTGATTTCCCCATGTACTTTTAAGTATCAAATATGGGGGTATATCTAAACCCTAGATTTCCTAGTATTTATTTGATTAAACTAGTACTTGTACTCTATTATAAACTAATGGGGAGAATCCTAGCCTTATTATTTAATTGGGGTACTTGGTACCACACCTAAATTTAATATAGGGCTTTTGTCACGTGCTTTAAAAGACTTTGATTATTTTAGTATAAAAGTTTCCTTTTAACTTTTGTCCATTGGACAATAACCATTAGGGTAATCTTTACCCATTGGTCAATAGCTCTCCCTTTATTATACTTGGTTAAGTACATATATATATATACACATGAGATTTTTACAAAAGGACATGTAGTCTTTTTCAAAAACTTAATTTATGATTTAAAGTACCCATCCTTTATTAACCATTGGTTAATACCGTTAGGAGTTTTATTATCCATTGGGTAATAGGTCCATCTTCCAACTAAGTACTTGGCTCAATAAACTAATATTTTGTTAATATTCCCGGGAGTACAAAAGTACATTATTATATTAATTAAAATACTAATACCTTTTTATTGTTTATTGTGGAAATCTTGACTCTTTTAACCCTAGGATCTTAGTACCTATGTACTTACTTATTTATTATTAGTATTAGTCTTTCATTATACATACATATATACATATATATGTGGGTGCAAGAGAGAGAGAGGGAGAGAGAGGAGAGAGAGGCCGAGAGAGGAGAGAGAGGGAGAGAGTGAGGTGTGTGTATGTGTTGCTCACTCCATCTAGTCAATTCCTTTTGACCAATTTCTCACACAATCTTGGTACAATCAAATCTAGATTTTTCTTACTTTTCTTAGTCTTCCATGAACTAGACAAGACTAGAAACCCTTAGAATAACCTAGATTTGTCCTTGCTTGAAGGAAGAAAAGATGTTTGGTTGTCCTCACCATAATCTTCTTACATCCTTTCAAATCTAAGTTGATATATTTTCTTAAGTAAATTTATTCTTTTTCAATGTCCTATTGTACTTTTTTGATCACCAAATCTTGTACAAACTATTTTTCTTTTACACAAATCTTCCAAGATCAAATCTAAAGGACTAACCTAGCCATGCAAGCCTAAAAACTAGCCATGATCTTCCAAGAAAGCTTGATTTCTTGAATTAAAAAATGGGATATGGAGAGAGAGAGAGGGGCCGGCCAAGAGGGGGGAGAGGGTGAGCCTTGCCTATAAATAGAAGCTCATTCCAAGCTTGAACTCACACCTTCAACCATTGCTCCAACTTCTCTCTAGAAATTCTAAGTGTTCTTACTTCCAAAGTTCTTGTTTTCTTATGTTCTTGAGAGAAACCACCAAACCACCTCTTAAAACCACCCATAGATCTTTAAAGTAGTCCACATTAGTTAGTAAAGTTGTTTCTAGGAAAAGAAAGTACATCTCTTTTCCTTTCGAAGCAAACCGATGGCGTTACACCACAGAAATCCAAAACCGACGACCAAATCTTCGTAGCCGACCACCGCCAAGAAGAACGGTAGTTATCCTTACCTACTCTCCCCAAATATAGTCTTATACCCGAATATAAGTTCATTAGGAAGAACTTTGATCACTTTATTTAAAGTAGATAATGTTATCTTTTGTTGGAATTGTATGAAATGCATGATGTTCGTTATTAAGTGATTCAAGCATGTCAAATAGTTTAAAATGGATGATCTTGTTAGATTGAATATTACAATGAATGATATCGTATGTGAAAAGTCTCACCGCGGAGTCTATGCAAGAGAACGAGACACGAAAATCAAGAAAGTAGAAACATGACGCCTAGGGTGTGTTAAATGACATGGTGTGTTTTGAAAAGAAGAAAAAGTTTTGAAACCCCAATGTGGCCGGACTTGCCCATTGTGGGAATGCGTGTGTGTGTTCCAATGGGATCCGGGAAAACGGAACCATTGTGAGGATGTGTGTGTTCCAATGGAAATTCGGGAAAGCGGAACCATTGTGAGGTTGTGTGTGTTCCAATGGGATCCGGGAAAAACGGAACCATTGTGAGGATGTGTGCGTTCCCATGGGAACCCGGACCGGCGGAACCATGGTGAGGTATGGCTTGGTTATCCGCGGAGAGGAGCCAATGCAATTGTGTGCCAATGGGAACCCGGCGCGGCGGAACCATTGTGAGGATACTCGGGAGACCGGCGCGGCGGAACCGAGGTTGGGTGAGTTAAACGAACGATTTTTGAAATGTTTTGGAAACCGCAATGTGGCCGGACGTGGTAGCCCATTGTGTGGTGTGTGTTTTGTGTGTGTTCCAATGGGATCTGGGAAAAACGAAACCATTGTGAGGGTGTGTGCGTTCCCATGGGAACTCGGAGCAGCGGAACCATGGTGAGGTATGGTTTGGTAATCCGCGGTACAGAGCCAATGCAAACGAGATTTTGAAAGGTAGATTCGAAATGTGGAAATGTTGACACGGTCTACGATGAGTCGCGTAGAAGAAACCGGAAATCTTGGACACCAACGATAGATGATTAATGAATGTGGATGTGTCATGATTAACTGTGTATATACGTATCATGTGGAAATTGATGTTTTATTATAGTCTTGATTGTAAGTTAAGGTTGGTGGGTAAGGATTTCCTATTGAGCGTTGTAGCTCACGGTGTTGCCTTTTTGGTGACCCTGACATATTATATTGGTGGTGACGCCGGTATAATGTGTCAAACCTCATAGATGAACAGGGTGAGATGTACACCTTGGAGGCCTTCGGTGCCGAGGAGCTACCCAGGATGAAGGAAGAAGCGGAGCAGTAGATAGGAACCCTAGTTCCCTCCGTTATTTGAATAAAAACACTTTTGTAAGGTTTATGATGTAATAACGAGCCAGACTCACTTCGTTTTTATAAGAAAATATTTTATTTAACGTACCCAAAATTCGGAGTGTTACACATTTAAGTATGGAACTTCAACCATACACATTTAAGTATGTTCTACAGTGAAAAGAATGCATGCTTTCTCCGCCCATGAAAACGAAGCAAAGAGGAACTTCAACCATACACATTTAAGTATTAGTCGGGCCTTAAGCTATACTGGAACATAAATTTTGAAAGACAGTGTCAAATAGAGAACATAGTGCTCATAGAAATATGAGCGAATACAAAGGTTATCATACAGGTTTGTTAAACACTTTGTAATTAAAGATGGCCATCGTTTTACCATTTGGGGTTTTGGTGGTGTCTTTGTTATGATTTCTGAACCACCAAAAGTGTGGCAAAGTTGCCTATCTAATTTTTCCTTTGACCTTCAACAGATCTAAAAGAGGGAAGAGGAAAGCAATTAAAAAAACACATAAGTTGTGAACTCACAAAAAAAGCCTCAATAGAACAACAAGGGCAAATCTTCATCTACGTACCTTGCATCTTATCCTGCAATGATATCTCTAACCTATATAACTTCTGTGACTTTCACTTCAACCTTGAAAGAGATATGAAGCAGAACACACTTAGACCATACCTACATGAATTTTCAAGGACTTCCACTATCCACTATCCACCATCCACCATCCACTAAGTAAGGTATCTCCAATCTAGATATGTACAAGATGATAGATAGTTCTTAACTTGAAATCATCAGTAAGATATATACACAACTTAACCATATGCAAAATTACCTTAAAAAAATTGCTCATTGCTTACATATATGATGTCAAAGGGAAAGTAAGCAGGGAAATTAGAACATCGTTGTTTGATCTATGTGGTTTGCTCAAACAGGCAGCTTAATATTAAACTAAAGATGTGACAAACAACCTGTTATGATGAGTGGCCTAAATACAAGCATATGCGAGTTGCTCCATCCTATAGTTGACCAAAGCGAAGCTAGAGGAACAGTTAATGACGGCAAAGAGGCTCAGAATATCCCCGGCTGCATAGTTAAATATGGTGAATACTATAAACAAGTTGCAGAAAGCAAAATGAAGCTTATAGAACAAAGAACTTGAGAAACTAATATTAATACTTGAGAAAGTGTGCGTGACATTGCCTAAAGTAGTTACCACTCATAATGAAGGTATTGATCGGAAAAACGTATCCAACAAACAAGACAAGGACAACAAAATTTTCTTCCAGGGATGCAATCTAGATTATAGTCATTCTACCCAAAAAAAATAAAAGACAAAGAGAGGGTAAAACAAACATAATACAAATTAAATTAATGTTTGATCAAAGGAAGAACTCACATCTGCTCCTTCCAAGATATTAACAACTTCCTGTAGATACATAGGAGTTGGGAAAACTTTTATAGAATGGAAATGACACACTTCTTAAATCCCTGTGTAACACCTTTGCTCAAGAGAGCTCGTGATCTGAGAATAAGATTTGGAACACAATTAGCATAGTAATCAAGCACAAAAAGAGAGGAAAAGGAAAAAAGATGTATAGTTTATTGAAGTGGAGTGACTAGTCTAGTAAATTACTTAAGATAGTTTACTCCAAGACAAGTGACTAGTCTTGTAACGACCTGAATTTTCACGTCAATTTATTTTAACATTTTATTATAATTCTTTTACTAAAAATTATTTTATCATTTATTAAAGTGATTGTACCCAACTCTTATAGAATCTTAACCTTCGGTTCGTGATCCTAACAATCTAGGAAGGATATAGAAGAATCTAGGATAAGATTTCATTGGATTTTATTAGATATGATATGATTAGGATAAGATATGATTGGATATCCTAAGATATACTTAGATTTTATTGGATTTTATTAGATATTATAAAGATTTTGTTAGATTTTATATAGATTTTATTGCATATTATAAGATTTTATAAGATTTTATATTGGATTTGGAAAGATATTATAATATTTGATTAGATATAGTTGGATTTTATTAGATTATATAAGATTTGATTTGGATATTATTAGATTTGATTCAGATATTATAAGATGTGGTCATAATTATATAAGATATGGTTATGATTTCCTAGATATGATTTAGATACACCTTCACCAGTATAAATAGGCTTCTCCCCTCCACTTCACACACCACATCTCACTTCTTCATTCTTTTCTTCCTTGTTCTTGCATTCGTTTAAAGAGAGGGAAAGTGAGGGAGAGAAAGAGAGGCGGCCAAGAGAGAGGGAGAAGAGGAAAAATTCCACCACCACTCAAAACCATTAGTCGATCTTTAAAATTCCCAATTCGTAGTTCAAAGAAATTATTTTTCTTTTCATCAAATTCCAACCGAGGCGACGTCACTCCGTTTCGACTCAACGAATTCATAGCCGCTCTACCACCAAGAAGAACGATAGAAACCTCCTATTTGCTCACCTAAGTATAATGTTGATGTGCTATATGTTTCACTATTTATTTATGATATTTCGTGATTAAATTGTTTGAGTTGAAAGGTTGATTTTATCGTTGTAGTGCTTAATTAAATGTATGATTGTTGATAAGTTGTGATGTTATAATTTTCAATGTTGTCGGAGATAGAATTGCATGAAATTAGTGATTTATTATCGCATGATTTTTAGCAAGCTTTGAAAGAATAATGTGAACGTGAGAAAATGATGCATGTTTACGAGACACGAGAAGTGAGAAATGTGGAAAAGATTAATGATTGTGTGAGCATGAGAACCCGGTAGGTCCATTAAAGATGGTCAGCGGAATCATGACTCAAGTGTGTGTGCGTGAGCATGAGAGCCCGGTAGGTCCTGAAAGAATGGTCGGCGGAATCATGGCTCGGGTGTGCGTGTGTGGCCTAGGAGCCCGGTAGGTCCAGAAAGGATGGTCAGCGGAACTAGTGCCGTGTATGTGTTATGGAATGATTAAAGACTGAAAGCCCGATAGGTCCTAATAGTATAAATAGGCTTCTCCCCTCCACTTCACACACCACATCTCACTTCTTCATTCTTTTCTTCCTTGTTCTTGCATTCGTTTAAAGAGAGGGAAAGTGAGGGAGAGAAAGAGAGGCGGCCAAGAGAGAGGGAGAAGAGGAAAAATTCCACCACCACTCAAAACCATTAGTCGATCTTTAAAATTCCCAATTCGTAGTTCAAAGAAATTATTTTTCTTTTCATCAAATTCCAACCGAGGCGACGTCACTCCGTTTCGACTCAACGAATTCATAGCCGCTCTACCACCAAGAAGAACGATAGAAACCTCCTATCTGCTCACCTAAGTATAATGTTGATGTGCTATATGTTTCACTATTTATTTATGATATTTCGTGATTAAATTGTTTGAGTTGAAAGGTTGATTTTATCGTTGTAGTGCTTAATTAAATGTATGATTGTTGATAAGTTGTGATGTTATAATTTTCAATGTTGTCGGAGATAGAATTGCATGAAATTAGTGATTTATTATCGCATGATTTTTAGCAAGCTTTGAAAGAATAATGTGAACGTGAGAAAATGATGCATGTTTACGAGACACGAGAAGTAAGAAATGTGGAAAAGATTAATGATTGTGTGAGCATGAGAACCCAGTAGGTCCATTAAAGATGGTCAGCGGAATCATGACTCAAGTGTGTGTGCGTGAGCATGAGAGCCCGGTAGGTCCTGAAAGAATGGTCGGCGGAATCATGGCTCGGGTGTGTGTGTGTGGCCTAGGAGCCCGGTAGGTCCTGAAAGGATGGTCAGCGGAACTAGTGCCATGTATGTGTTATGGAATGATTAAAGACTGAAAGCCCGATAGGTCCTAATAGTATAAATAGGCTTCTCCCCTCCACTTCACACACCACATCTCACTTCTTCATTCTTTTCTTCCTTGTTCTTGCATTCGTTTAAAGAGAGGGAAAGTGAGGGAGAGAAAGAGAGGCGGCCAAGAGAGAGGGAGAAGAGGAAAAATTCCACCACCACTCAAAACCATTAGTCGATCTTTAAAATTCCCAATTCGTAGTTCAAAGAAATTATTTTTCTTTTCATCAAATTCCAACCGAGGCGACGTCACTCCGTTTCGACTCAACGAATTCATAGCCGCTCTACCACCAAGAAGAACGATAGAAACCTCCTATCTACTCACCTAAGTATAATGTTGATGTGCTATATGTTTCACTATTTATTTATGATATTTCGTGATTAAATTGTTTGAGTTGAAAGGTTGATTTTATCGTTGTAGTACTTAATTAAATGTATGATTGTTGATAAGTTGTGATGTTATAATTTTCAATGTTGTCGGAGATAGAATTGCATGAAATTAGTGATTTATTATCGCATGATTTTTAGCAAGCTTTGAAAGAATAATGTGAACGTGAGAAAATGATGCATGTTTACGAGACACGAGAAGTAAGAAATGTGGAAAAGATTAATGATTGTGTGAGCATGAGAACCCAGTAGGTCCATTAAAGATGGTCAGCGGAATCATGACTCAAGTGTGTGTGCGTGAGCATGAGAGCCCGGTAGGTCCTGAAAGAATGGTCGGCGGAATCATGGCTCGGGTGTGCGTGTGTGGCCTAGGAGCCCGGTAGGTCCTGAAAGGATGGTCAGCGGAACTAGTGCCATGTATGTGTTATGGAATGATTAAAGACTGAAAGCCCGATAGGTCCTAATAGAGACGGTCAGCGGAACAAAATTTGAATTTAGCCTGGGAGCCCGGTAGGTCCTGAAAGATGGTCAATGGAACCAGTGCTCGAGGAAATAAAATGGAAAGTGGAATCGATACTTTGAAATTGATGACACAGTTTAGAATACGCTGCGATAACTCTGAAAGACACCGACACCTTTGATCATTTTTGTGATGCTAAATTTTGTTTTTATTAAAATGTTATATGTTATTTTTGGTAGTGTATGGGACGTAGGGGTAAGAGTTAGCTATTGGGCTTAATTGCTCATGGTGTTACTTTTGTGACCCTGGCATCTTATGCCAGAGTTTAGAGACGAACAGGGAGGATTTTATAATTTGGAAGAGTTCGGTGTTGAGCAGAATGATGCAGAAGAAGACGTCTTAAGTTTATTTTGATGATGTAATTTATTTATAGAGAAAATAGGGGCCTAGAAGCATTTGAAAATACAATGTATTTTGGAGTTTATTTTTAGAAAGTAGCGGGGCGTTACAAGTCTAGTAAATTATTGAAGGTAGTTTACTCCAAGACAAGTAAAAGCTGCTCGTCTCCATACCATTAGGTCCATTACATTTTAAGTACACAACCAACAACAAAAAACTATGTTGAAAATGCTCTATTACACATAGCATATACTTCACAATAACAATTTATAAGCCATCTTCGGTGTTAAAGCTTTAGGTTATACGAAAAGGCTCAAACCTTAGGAATCCGGAGAGGGTTTCTTGAAGCATATTCACAAAGTTTACTAATTTTTCTGTCATTAGGTTCCTTGTCCTGCCAAAATATAGAAAGACAACTCATAATAGACCTAAAACAAATAACAAATAGTTCGGAAATGGATCAGCACAAAAGCCCCAATATCATTGGAATGAATGAAATAAAAACACAGATGCGGCCCGCAGAGAAGAATATGAGTAGCCACAAAAATATGAACAACAAGAGAAAAGAAAACGGTTCCGACCTATGACTTATAGATCCATAGCATCGGAAATATAGTAGGAAGCCCTAATGTAGTGGAGAACCTTATGCTCTATCTCTGCGAACTATGTATATAAAATGGAGATTTAAACAAGGTAGAATACTTAGGCCATCCACAGTAGTATAATCAAAAAAGAATAACCAAAAGTTGACACATCAGCTTTTGATTATTCATTTAAGAGGTTGTTAAGCTTAACAATGTTGAACTTCACAATGATCACTTCTAGTCCACAACCAAAATAAGGGTCCACTACAATTTCACTCTCTCTCCCCCTCTGTTCATGTCATTCACTTCCTTCCATTTACGTTTTGTTTTGGCAAAAATATATCGATTCCCTCTCTTAATTTTGGGGAAAAATTAGTGACTTAATTTTTTCCCTCCTATTATGATTTTTTTTTTGTTGGGGGGGGGGGGGGAATAGAAATGGGAAAAAAGAGTGAAATACCTTAATCGGACGATAATGGGTTGAATTGTAGATGATTGAGAGATATAAGCTTCACTTTTTGATGGAAAGAAAAAGAAATAGTTTGTGGGTGAAGTGAAGAAGATATAGAGTAGGCGAAGAAGAGAAGAAAAAAAATACCAATTGAAACACGCGTGTATACAAATTTTGAAACTAGTTAACTTATGTGGTGTGGAGTCCACAAATTTTAATTATTGAACAAGGTTGTTAGTTTAGGTTATCTAAAACCCAAAATTTGATTATTTCTAAGAATATTGCTAAGTTTGATTATACCATTGTGAGCCATCTTTGTACCAACATTGCTAACTTTAAAAATAATTGGCTTTTGATTCTACCACTGTGGATGGCCTTAGAGCACATAGATCCAAAACCCCCCCTAATTTCTAATAAACAATGCAGAATCACAAACCCCCAAAATCCAACCTTCAAATCTGATTTGTTCTTATATTGATCAAAAGATTCACTAACCCACAAACCATTGGATTTTGATATTGCAACCTCTGCTGGGACATGACAATCATATCTAACAAACCCAAATTTGAAACCAGTTATTTTGCTATGCTTATTAGGAATAAAAGCATCTTTGACAACACCATAATTAGTGAAAGTTCTCCTGAGCCAATTTTGATTAACCTCCTCTGGCAAGTTGTCAATGAATAGAGTAAACGAAGATTGATTATTACTCCCTAACCCATCAATCTTATTCCTCTGTTTGTTAATCACAGGAATCCATCCTCCCACGCTTTGTTTCCGAACTACCATAGCCGAACGATTTATGTCATAACAGAAAACTCAAGCAGCAGCAAAAAATCACAGCTAACCAAAGACAGATACTCCACAAAATAGATCAGACGCAAACAGATTTGAAATAGCAAGCACTAGCATAGTATCCAACCAAATCGAAATGAACTGACCTTAGTGACGGAGGTCGGGTGACACAGAGAACCCAGTGAACGATCAATAGTGCTAGAGAGAAGGAGCTCTAAAGACCGAGCGGACACCCAGCTGGCGATAGATTGAGGAGTGTGGAAAAGATCGGGGTCTCAACTGAGAATCCATAGACGATGACTGGAAGTGAATCGACAACAGCTCGAAACACCGATGAACCCAAAGAGGACCAAGATCACCGACCCAGATCAGCAATCGACTACCTTCGAGCGGATGAATGGCAACAACTGGAAAGAGGAAAGAAATAGGAACGGGTAAAGGGAAAGAGGTTGGGGATAGGGGACGATAGGGGGAAGGCTGGCCCAATGCTTACCGTTGTAAAGGAGGTGCATGGAAATCGATTCGGGGGTTAAGGTTTCTAAATCGCCATTTTTCTCTCGGAATTCAAGTAAACTTAAAAAGTTCTGGGAACTGGGAAATTAGTTGTTGAGAGAGAGAGAGAGAGAGAGAGAGAGAGAGAGGAACAGTGAAACTACAAAAGCTAAGTTCAGGGAGAGAGAGAGCGAAAGAGTTAGGGTTTGAACGAGGAAGAGAGAGAAGGGATTTTCAGCTCTAAATATTTGGGAGAATTGCGCCTTTCCCTCAGTGAACGCTGTAATTTTTATTTTATTTTTATCTGCAACGCTGTAATTGAGTTGAACGCTATAATCGAGTTTAATGGAACGTTGTGAAACTTCTTCCCCTCCGCTACAGTGCCATGAACGCTATGATAGTCTCAATATACAACTTTATTATAGCATTTTTAAAAAAGCGCTATAAGATTATGCAATTAAAAGTCATATGTGTTGTAGTGTATCTTTGCTTCGGACGTACAAGTACAAGCTATTGACTATCGCAACTCATGTATAGGTCCCATAGTTGAATACATAACAAACGAGACACTGCTAGACGATAAGGTCAAAGCTAGGCTGCTCAAAATCAGATCTGCAAAATGCCTGATGATGGGAGATGTGCTATATAGAAGGAGCTTCTTATTACCATATCTTAGATGTCTAACCATGGCAGAATCAGCACGGGCTATGAAAGAAGTCCATCAAGGAGTTTGTGGTGATCACCAAGGTGGTCGCATGCTGGCCTACAAACTCCTTAGATTGGGATACTTCTGGCCAAGCATGCAAAAGGATTGCTACTCTATGGTCTAAAAATGTGAAAAGTGCCAACGCTTTGCAAATATCATTCATGGATCACCCACGGTCTTAACTCCAATGAAAGGACCTTAGCCATTCGCCCAATGGGGAGTAGACCTAATTGGCCCACTTCCTATGGCAGCAGGCCAAGTCTAGCATGCCATCATAGCTGTGGATTCTTTACAAAGTGGGTCAAAGCTAAGGTGTTGGCCACAATCATAGCAGAGGTTACAATTGACTTCTTATGGAAATTAATTATCAACTGAATTGGATTACCACGAGTTATAGTCACAGACCGAGGAAAGCAATTTGAAAATGCTCAGTTCAAAGCATATTATGTTTCCAAGGGAATACATGTACATCATGCATCCAAAGCACACCCGAAAGCTAATGGGCAAGTGGGAGTCACGAATCAAACCATTAAAAAAGGGATTAAGAAGAGGCTACAAGAGGCCAAAAGAGCTTGGCCAGATGAGCTTTATAATGTGCTATGGGCATATTGGACAGCATGCCGAACTGCAACTGGAAAAACTCCATACTCCTTTGCATTTGGGGCGGAAGCAGTAGTTCCCATTGAAATTGAACTCCTCAATTATAGGACCGCAAGCATGGATCACCAAGAAAACCAGGAAGATCTCAGGGCTGAGCTGGATCTCTTGGAAGAAACAAGAGAAATGGCAATGGCCAAAATAGCCGTGTACCAGCAAAGAATGGTCAAGTACTATGAAGCCCAAGTTAAGCCAAGAGATTTTCGAACTGGTGACCTAGTCGTAGGAAAGTTGATCCGACTGGAAAGAAGGTGGGCAAGCTTGGCCCAAATTGGGAAGGACCCTATCAGGTCTTGCATCATGTAAAGGCTGGTGCATACAGGCTTACAACCCTAAGGGGAAAAGAGCTGCCAAATTCTTGGAACGCGGAGCATCTCAAGAAGTATTACAAGTAGGTACTTGCAATGGAAGTTTATTTCTGTTTTTAGGAAACTTTTTGCTTTCAATAAAATTTTAGCAGCAAAGTTGTTGTCATTAGGACCACGTGTTCTCTTTGTTAGCCCCTGTGGCTAATAAAACTCCCCACGAGGGACGATTGCTCAATTTTCCTGTACGCATGATATTGAAAAAGGCAAGCAGAAGAATAAAATTATTCAAAATTTTATTAATGAAGCCACACCCCAAGGGGTATGGACAAATTTTTACATAAAAACTTTGTGGGTAAAACCCACAAAGTTGCAACCTAACTACTACCTCCCTCCTTCAGACGGGAAGGAATTGGCAGAGCCGGTTGCCCTCGAAAAGCCTCCAACTAGTCCCAGTTGGCTACCAGCACCATGCAGACCGTATTCTCCATGACGGAAACTGATTCCGCCATGGTCTCCATCTTTGAAGACAGCCCATCAATGGTCACCTTCAAGCGTTGCAGCTCCTGGCACGACTTCGAGATTCGCTCGTTGTTCGCCATCACAATTTGAAAACTGATTATGGAATGAAGAATAAAACATCATAACTGCTGGTTTTTATAGCACAACTTAGACGATTCACTAACCGCTTGCCAAACCAATCAGCATGACCATAATCAAAACTGCAATTAAAACCGCCAGCTCAAGTGCTTAGAGTACTGGGAAATTCCACATCCGATTACCTCGGGCAGTTGAAACGATCGCTTTTTTTTAAAAGCAAAAGATTTGAACTCCAAGAGCCAATCTCTCATGTTTAAAACACATATAATATTCTACGAAAATAATTGTCAGACCTGAAGCATATCCTACGGGGAACTACAATAAGTGTATTAATTGTTTGGACGCAAATAATTTTTACACTTAGGGGAGTAGGAATACTACCACTCTCTTACAGACGTAGCATGGCTACGCATTAAAAATAAAGCTTGGAAAAATTTCCAAGCTCAAAAGACGTAGCACAGCTATGCAGTTAAAGAAGCTTAGGAAAAATTTCCAAGCTCAACAAACGTAGCATGGCTATGCATTAAAAACAAAGCTTAGGAAAATTTCCAAGCTCAAAAGATGTAGCACAGCTATGCAGTTAAAGAAGCTTAGGAAAATTTCCAAGCTCAAAAGACGTAGCACGGCTATGCATTAAAAATAAAACTTAGGAAAATTTTTCAAGTTCAAAGGACGTAGTACGGCTATGCATTTAAAGAAGCTTAGGAAAAATTTCCAAGCTCAAAGGATGTAGTACGGCTATGCATTTAAAGAAGTTTGGGAAAAATTTCCAATCTAAAAGACGTAGCACGGCTATGCAATGAACGAGGCTTAGAATAGAATATCTAGCTTCAAAACTTGGTACAGTAAAGATTTACAGCACTAACAAAAAGACTAAGCTCAAGCACAGCTATAACAAAGGCAAGAATTGGCAAAATTCACTATGCATAGCACAACTATAGCATATACGAAGATTGTTGAAACTGCCATAACCTGACTCAAATTGAAATACGCTTTCATTTGAACTTGTGCCTGTCAAGTTATCAAAACAAACAACCTCTAAAAGGCCCCCAAAAAATGATCTCATTGAGATCATCCCCATCAGTTATCAAAAAGAACAAAGTTCTAGAAGTCATCCAGCCAACCAGGTGGGAATAAAAACTACTCCCAAACAAACATAGTTAAAGTACAAAACTATTAGAATGTGTTTAGTTACAAACCCAGTAAATTGAATTTTTCTTCAGCCATTCAAAGGCCAGAGGTAAGGACTTCGTTTACCTGCCCATCACCTGATGATGGGCTAGGAGGTGTTGCTGCTGGAGTTTGAGTTTCAAGGGAGAAAGACTTTTTCTGGAGTTTAGAGATGGGATCCAATCGAAGAGCTTGGGATGGTTGTCTTTGGATACCGCATCATCACCTTCTTCCTCCTCTTTCTGTCCCCCATCAAGAAATGAGGGCCCCTCATCATCATCAACCTCAAACTTGGAAAAATCCAAATTTGGGATAGCCAAGGCCTCCCAGCTCCTCATAGCTTCAAACCCATCAAAATATTGCTGGGTTATGTCCAGACGGTACTCGGGGGACTGTAAGAAGAGTGCAATAGCATCCCTGCGAGCCTTCTTCACCTTTTCCAACATCCTCAAGCTCATAGTCTTGTATTCCTCCATCTCCACATCCCATTCAGAAATCTTCTGCTCTAAACTTTGAGCAGTAGCCATGGCAACGTCTCTCTCCTCTTCCAAGCCTCTCTTCGATTTGAGGGCATCATCTTTCTCATTTGTCACTTTCTGGAGCTTTGCCACCATGGTAGCACCTTGCTTTGTGAGCCTCATGTTGGCCTCAGTAAGGGTAACCACTTGCTTCCCCAAGCTATGGCATTGAGAGGTGAGATAGCGGCCACGAGCCGCAGCCTGCAAGAAGAGAGAAGGAAGTCAATAAAGAAAATAACAATTGATAAATTGTCAAAACAGAAAAGAGGAGCATACCATGGCCAACTCGATCAACGTTTGCTCCCCTACAGCCTGGAGAGACATCTCGACCATCAGCTACACAGAGCAGCCCAGAAGCACACTCGAGAGCCTCCTAATAGTTACCCAGAATAGAAGGACCGACAGAAGTCTTCAACTTCTTTGCAGGAGGGGTACTCTCCACGGCTTCACCCTTTGCCTTTCTCTTTGATTTCTCAGCATCTCCCTCAACGATCTGCCCAACCACTAAGTCAAGAGCAGGATCATTAGAAAGGTCAGCATGTAAGAAGCTCTCAACATTCAGCTCCCTCTGAAGACGGGAGCTCTTCCTTTTTGGAGCTACGGCCCCAAACGATTGCTTTGCTCTCTCAGCTTTTAATTGGGCCAGCAAGGCTTTATCCATTTTTGGTGCCATTTCTTTACCTTCACCTTTTTCTTCTAAAAAGAAAGAAATGAAAACAATGAGAAAGTCAGCAGACAATAACGTGCCAAAATAAAAGCATAAAATACCTTTGGAAAGGGCTAAGGCCTTACGATATATTTCTGGACCCAACAGATAAGTAGCTAAAGACTCTGGTGTTACAAGCAACCCCCAGCTATGAATCTCGTAGCTCTGGGCCAATCTAAGCTCCGCCTCTGCAGTGGAGGTTAAAGGGAATGGACCACGAGAATAAAGAACATTCCATGATGTTCAAAAGATAAAGAAAAGCTATGACTTACAATTGGCAATGGGTACCCCCCATCTACTGGGAATACACTGCGTATAGGATCCAACCTCGCAACTTGGGAGCTCCCATCCATCTCCCCCAACAAAAAAGAATTTATCCTTCCAGTTCTTATGGATGTTAGGGAGATCAGTAATCAACTCTTCTCCACTAGGCCTCTTGGTAAAATAATACCATCTAGTTCCCCCAAGGGTTTCTTTTATGGAGAACTAATTGAGAAATGGACCTTTGGATAGGGGAGTAAGACCATCTAACATAGCTCCCCAAAGAGTAGCATAGCTGATCAACAAACGCCAAGAATTGGGAACAATCTGGCCTGGTCCCAAACCCAAAAAACTTAACACTTCCCTAGCCACGGCGGGGAAGGGCAAACTAAGACCTCCTTCTATAGCCCTAACGTAGAGACATGTTTCATTCTCAACAAAAGAGCAGGCTCGCTCGGATTCAGAAGGCTTCCTAAGGGTAACAGAAAAGGGAATCGAACACCGGACTCGAAGGTCAGCTAGTTCCTCGTTCATAATCGTCGACAGAATATTTGAAGTGGTAAAAGAGGGGCACCCACGGGACCCCCTCAAGGGATTGACTGGAGGCGAGGATGCTCTAAAGCTACTCGACTGACCCAAGTCAGACGAAACCCTAAAACCACTACTACGACGCATTGAGACCTCCTCTTCCACAGTCGACTCTTCAGCATTGAGAATCGAGGAAAAGTTAATAAAACCTTTTGACATCAGGGTTCCGATAGAGAATCGTGGCTACAAAGAAGCTGATAGATAAAAGAGGTCGCGAAAAACCCTATTCTGAAGAACAAGGGAGTAAGGTGCAAAATCCTCTATAATAGGGGAATGCAGATAGACACAAGAAAAACCAACCACCCTAGCGCAAATAAACTCCCCCGAAGCGACCCACGTTGGGCCTGTGATCTCTACACTAGAGGGAGAATCCAGTGTAAAAG
>CM033795.1:42092728-42138728 GCA_019656835.1 Rhododendron ovatum
TGCTGATTCACTAGATCACTTTGAAACATACAAGTTCCTACTGCATCTATAAGTAGTACCAGATGAAGTAATGTGCCGGGCGTTCCCAGTTACCCTCTAAGGAAGTGCCCAAGCATGGTTCAATAAAATCCCGCCAGAAAGCATACGTAGCTTTAAAGAACTTAATTAGCACAAGATTTGTGAGCTACTTTATTGCTGGGCAACGCTACGGCAAACCAGCAACACATCTCCTAACGGTAAAGCAAGGAACATGGGAGTCATTAAGGGATACACCGCAAGGTTCAACAAGGATGTGGTCCAGATAGATGAAGCCGACTATAATGTGAGCATAACTGCATACATAACTGAGCTATATTCACGACAGTTCTTATACCTTGTGTCTCAAGAACCATCCAAAATTCTAGTAGAGCTTATGCTCTAGGCTCAGAAATACATGAATGCAGAGAAAGCTATCTACATAAGGCATCCACGTGATGTTTTTGATCCCCAACCAGGGGCCATCACAAGTTGGTGAGTTTCCTCCACTAGACAAAAGAAGAAGAGAAGCTGCCCGCAAAATGGGAGGCGAACCAAAGAACAAAAAGTTTATCTCGAGGTCCTCCCCAAAACACAGAGGGGGAGGACCGCCCCAAGGTAGATACAAGTAGTTCACCCTTCTCATAGCTACGGCAGAGCAAATTCTTAGCAACCTACAGGACGATCCGGACCTCAAGTGGCTTGGGAAGCTAAGATCTGATCCTAGTAGAAGAGCTAAGGATAAGTACTGCAGGTTCCACAAAAATCATGGTCATAACACATATGACTATATTGACCTAAAGCAGCAGATCGAGGACCTAATCCTACAAGGTAGACTTCAATGTTTTGTAACGAAGAAGTACCAGAAACCTTTTAGAAAAGAAGATACAGACAAAGAGGGTAGAGATGGTACAACCCCCCGGTCGACCCCGTAGGAGAAATCAAAGTCATTCACGGGGGATTTGCCGGAGGAGGAGAATCTAGCTGTCACGCCCTTGATTTTAAACATAAAGATATAACTCATTTCGATAAAAGATACTCATATAAGGTAGATAATACCAAAAATGAGTTTCCCACCTACTTAATTACAAATGAAGTCCCCAAGTTTAGAGGAAGACATCCTTGGCACCACGGCCCAAATTAATTTAAATACAAGTATGAACAAGTCTTTAAATACAAATGGTTTAGTCAAAAGAAATCAAGATGAATCAGTTACAAAATCATCTTTAACAAAAGTAGGTGATTTACGAAGATGATTAAATAACTAGACTTTGTTCTTCCAAAAATGTCTTCCACACTGAGCATTGGATGCAATGCAAGCTACTGCCCAGCACTAGGACCTGAAAAGAAGGATTTTGTTGAGCTACACTAGCCAGTAAGAAATTCTCTATGAAATCTATATGTAATGTGAGGGTAAGCGTGAATACAACAAATCAAAGTATATGACAAATCCAAACAATGCACGCCAACACCTTTTGCAAGTATCATAGCAATTCTTACACACACTTCTTCCAATGAATTTCCACCCCTTACGAATTGTGTTTCCACCCCTTGCATCACGATAGACTCCACCCCTTACGAACTTGTGTTCCCACCCCTTGCGTTACAATAGACTCTCCAATCGCTTCACAACGACAATCACACTATCATCACAGACAATATCGAAGCAATAACTCCTTTCTCGTACACATCGACATTATCAGACATGTCACAAATAGTTCATGGATCATAACAATCAAGACCACAATATCACTTTCAAAGGAATAAGCAATTCTCAATGCCGCAAAGTATACCATTCGATCATATATAGCAAACAACCACCCATATCTCACTTAATCACCACAAAACATTTAGAGGAAGAGAGAAATCCCTACCTAAGCGGGTTTTGAGTAAAACCCTAGGTCTACCGAGAGATATATGCTTGAATCCACCAAAAAAGAGCTCCACCCAAGCTTAAATACAAGATCTAGAGTGAATACAATCCAAAAACAAGATAAATGAACAAAGATAACAAGTGATTGAGAGGAGAGAGAGAAAAACGTGGGTGAGAGCCCAAAGATGAGAGCAAGAACACAAAACTTGCCCCTTGTTCTCCAAATGCAAGATTCAAGTGATTTTGAGGTAGAAAACCCTTGGATCTTGAAGATTTGAGGTTGAAATCAAGAGTTTTGGGTGAGATTGGAGTTGGGTAGGTGAGAGGGGGTGTTTCCAGGTGTATTTCGGGGGTTTTAGGTGTGAGAAATGGTAAGGGGGGAAGGGGGAGGGGGTATTTATAGTGGTCCAAAAGCGTGCCGAAAATTGCAGAAAAACATAGCGGGTATCGGAACTGGGCGACTCCCAGTACCGGTACTGGAGCCTTCAAAATGTCGATTTGATCATGTTCTGGACACAGGGTACCGGTACTGGGCATCAGGCAGTACTAATACCGGCCAGGCAGGAAGATGAAAATTTTGAACGGACACCGATTCGAACCCAACTTGATACCAACACCTCCCAACAACATTACGACATCAAAACTCACATTTTACTATTCTCCGAGTGTCTGATACACCACTGTAATCATATACCTGTACACCCCCACAAACGAATGTAAGACTTCATTAATAATACGATCCTTCCACGCATTATATGATTTTCAAAATTATACTAAATTTGCGAGTCTCCACACTAGCAATGCTAGGAAAGTGCACTTGAGAAAGTTAAGAACTGAGGAACACTTGGAGCTCAACATAGTTGGCCATCCCAGCAAATTTGAGAAAAAGGAGGAAGTCCCCATCATTTTTTCAGAAGAAGACATCATGGGAGTCCAAAGCCCTCATGATGACCCCCTGGTTATAACCATTGTCGTAGTAAACTACCTCACGAGAAGGGTATTGATTGATAGTGGGAGCTTGGCCGACATCCTCTTCCTCCACGCTTATGACCAACTAAAGATTGGACGAGAAAGGCTAAGGCAAATGACGTCACCACTAGTTGGATTTGCAGGCACCCCCTACTTACCCGACATGGCAAATAGCCCTACCAGCTACCATGGGGGAGGAAGGAAGACAAATTACATATATGAGAGACTTCATAGTAGTCGACTGTCCTTCCGCATATAATGCAATACTGGGGAGAACAACCCTGAATAAAATTGGGGCAATAATCTCCATGTATCATTTGATGGTAAAGTTCCCAACACCAGAAGGAATTGGTTGTATAAGAGGAGATCATAAAGCAACTTGGGAATGTTTTGTCACCTCACTTAGCGGAGCTAACGTCACAATGAACATTGAAAGTCTTGACACACATGATGAAGAGAAGCTCCAACATGGAGAACTAGTGGAAGAGCTCATAGAAGAACCCCTGGAACCAGGGCAGCAGGAAAGAACGATAAGAATTGGGACGGGACTCAGCATGGCGGCACGAGCGGAGCTACTAAAATTCTTAAGAAAGAATAAGGATGTTTTTGCATGGTCCCACGAGGACATCCCGAGAATTGACCTAAGGGTCATAGTCCATAAATTGAATGTATATCCCACCATGCGCCCTGTCAAACAGAAGAAGAGGACATTTGCTCCAGAACAAAATGAAGCTACAGCCAAGGAGGTAGATAAACTTGTAAAAGCGGAATCCATCCGCGAAGTCCTCTATCCAGATTGGTTAGCCAACGTGGTTATGGTGAAGAAAGCCAATGGCAAATAGAGCATGTGTGTAGACTTCATCGACCTCAATGACCTCAATAAAGCATGTCCAAAGGATAGCTTTCCCTTACCAAGGATTGACTCCTTGGCAAATTCTACTACTGGGCATGAGCTCCTCAACTTCATGGATGCATTTTCGAGGTATAACCAAATCCAAATGCATGAAGGAGATCAAGAGAAAACCTCATTCATTACCGACGGGGGGTTGTATTGTTACAAGGTGATGCCCTTCGGTCTTAAGAACGCAGGAGCAATGTATCAAAGGCTGGTCAATAATATGTTGAAGCAACAGATTGGACGCAACGTAGAAGTATACGCGGATGACATGCTAGTCAAAAGTACCAAGGCACAAAACCATGTTATAGATTTGGAAGAAACCTTTGAAGTACAAAGGAAATACCAAATGAAGCTCAATTCAACAAAATATGCTTTTGGAATCTCCTCCAGAAAGTTTTTAGGATTCATGGTATCCTAAAGGGGCATCGAGGCGAATCCTAAAAAGATTCAGACTATACTTAACATGCGTTCACCCCAGAGCATCAAAGAGGTCCAGAAGTTAGCAGGACGAGTTGCAGCACTCAGTAGATTTATCTCTCGTGCGACTGACAAATGCCAAACATTCTTCAAAGTTTTGAAAAAAGCTTTTGAATGGACTATCATAAAGGAGGAAGCTTTCACCCTGCTAAAGGAATACATGGAATCCCCTTCATTACTTAGCAGGACCCAAGAAGGGGAGGATTTATTTCTTTACCTTGTTGTCTCCCCCCATGTCGTTAGCACAGTCTTGATTAGGAAGGAGTAAGGGACACAGCTCCTAGTATACTACACCAATAGGGCATTGCGAGGAGCTGAGCTGAGATATCCCAGAGCTGAAAAGATAGCCTTTGCAATGGTGATAGCAGCTAGACAGCTATGGCCATACTTTCAGGCTCACTCAATAAAGGTGTTAACAGATCAACCACTTCGTAGGATTCTCCACTGCCCAGAAACATTTGGTCGGTTAATTCAATCGTCAATAGAGCTTGGCGAGTTTGATAAAGAATACAAGCCATGGATTGCCATCAAAGCATAAGTGCTTGCAGATTTCTTTGCAATATACATATCCACAACCATAAGAGCCCCCCAAAGAAGAACCTAAACCCTGGGTCCTTCATGTTGATGGATCAATAACCAGAGAAGCAAGTGGAGTTGGTTTGATTTTAACATCCCCAAAAGGACAACGCCTAAGCTACGCGCTTAGGTTTGAGTTCAGAGCAACTAACAATGAGGCTGAATACGAAGCCCTTGTGGTTGGGTTGGAATTTGCTAAGGTCGTAGGTGTTAAATATTTATTGGCAAAAAGTGACTCATAGTTGGTTGAGGGTCAGGTTCTTGGGTAGTATACGGTAAAGGAAGAGGTAATGCAGAAATACTTGGTGATGAATCAACTTTCTCATCAGCTCCGACCTGAACCTGCAAAACAAAGCTAGAGCTTGAGTCACTGATGTGGTGGCGTGCCAACCACCCTCTGATGTCTAAGTCAGTGGAGTACTCGCTATGTGGTGAAAAAAATGAGATTCTCAGTTATATGTTTGCGTACCTTTTATTGGAGTTCTAATATCATATTTATAGGCATTTTGATAGGAGGTTGAGTCCTTGTAGGACTGTATCTTGTAGATTCCAGATTACCTCTTTAAGGAATGTGGAGTCCTGCCTTAGTTAGGAATCCATGGGCATCCTGCCTTAGCTAGGAATCTTTACCCGTCTTTGATCATGTATATCATTGGCATTTTATGCTTATCTTACCGTAAGCATTCCTTTATCCCTTAGGATTTAGGTTTCTCAGCACAGCATGGTATCTTTATTGGAATAAGTATATTCCGTGGATAATATTATGGATACTATCCTCCTTGTTATAGCTAGGGGCCGGAGCTGGTCCTTGGACCTTTTGCCAGCTTCGTCTGAAGGACAGAGCTGACAAATCCTGACTTTGTTCCAGGTACGTTCCTAGAGAGGTCCTAGTGAGGTTAGCTTATACTCCCCAGGTCTGTAGTTCTCGTAGTGCTGAGCTCTTTTGGTCTATCCTACTTATCAGGTACTCCCCTGTTTCCAAGCCCCAGCTCTTCCCTGGAGGTAGGGAACATTAGTCAGACCTAAATGGCAGTTACTGCTCTTTTTCTTCTACTGAGGATTTTAAACGCATAAGTCATCATGGGACGGGTGTCAAGATCCCTTCTCTTCTAGTGCTTAGAGGTAGACGTCGAAGATTAAGGAGTGTTTCTCAGGATTGATGCTCAGCGTTTAAGCTTCTTTTTGCTCTGATCAATCTCTAATAGAGAACCATCCGAATCCACTTAGGCGATTTTCCCATGAGGTCTTTCTTCATTGATTTTATTCGCCATTCTCCTAAAGGCCGTTTTCCTTAGGTACGTTCTCCTTCCTGGCTGTTCTTTCTGTTGTTTTTATCCTGGATTCTCCCTCTAGCATTGATATTTTAGGCCCAAAGTGGGTCACTCCGAGGGAGTTTATTTGCACTAGGTTGATTGGTTTTTCTTGTATCAATCTGCATTCCCCTATCATAAAAGATTTTGCCCCCTTACTCCCTTGTTCTTCAGAATAGGGTTTTTCGGGATCTCTTTTACTTATCAGCTTCTCTATACCCACGATTCTCCATCGGAACCCTAATGTCGAAGGGCTTCATCAATTTTTCCTCGATCCTTCATGCTGAAGAGTTGACTTTCGAAGATAAGGTCTCAATGCGTCGTAGCAAAGGTATTAGGGCTTCGTCTGACATGGGCCAATCGAGTAGCGTTAAAGCATCCTCACCTCCAGTCAAATCCTCGAGAGGTTCTTGTGGGCGCCACTATTTTATCGCTTTAAACATTCCGTCGATGATTACGAACGAGGAACCGGCTGTCCTTTGAGTCAGGTATTCGATTCCATTTTTCATTACCCTTAGGAAGCCCTCTGAATCCGAGCAAGCCTATTCTTTTGTTGAAAATGAAACATGTTGCCTTAAAGGAAGGTCTTTGTTTGCCTTTTCCTGCCGTGGCTAGGGAAGTGTTGAGTTTTTTGGGTTTGGTACCAGGCCAAATTGTTCCCAATTCCTGGCGTTTGTTAATTGGTTGTGCTGCTCCTTGGAGAGCCATGTTAGATGGTCTTACTCTCTTATCTAAAGGACCATTTCTCAATCAGATTTCCATAAAAGAAGCCCCTGGGGGTACTAGATGGTATTATTTTACCAAAAATCATGGTGGAGATGAGTTGGTTACTGAGCTCCCTAACGTCCAAAAAAACTGGAAGGATAAATTCTTTTTTGTTGGGGGAGACGGATGGGAGCACCCAAATTGGAAGGTTGGGTCTTATACGCAGTGTATCCCTAGTAGATGGGGGGTACCCATTGCCAGTTGTAAGCCATAGCTCTTCTTTATATTTTGAATGTTATGGAGCATTCTTTATTCTCAGGAGCTTCTATTTTTATTTGTTTGCAGCTCGTGCTCCATTCCCTTTGACCCCTGCCACAGAGGCAGAGCTTAAATTGGCCCAGAGCTACGAGATTCATAGCTGGGGGTTGCTTGTGACACCAGAGTCTTTGGCCACTTATCTGTTGGGTCCAGAAACTTATCGTGAGGCCTTAGCTCTTTCCAAAGGTATCTTCTATTTTTATTTGGCGCCTTACCGTCTGCTGACTTTCTCACTATTTTCATTTCTTTTCTTTTTAGAAGAAGAAGGTGAAGGTAAAGAGATGGCACCGAAAATGGACAAAGCTCTGCTGGCCCAACTTAAAGCTAAGAGGGCAAAGCAGTCATCTGAGGCTGTAGCTCCAAAAAGGAAGAGCTCTAGTCTCCAAAAAGAACTAAATGTAGAAAGCTTTCTGGATGCCAATCTTTCAATGACCCTACTCTTGACTTAGTGGTTGAGCAGATTGTTGAAGAAGAGGCTGAGAGATCAAAAAGAAAGGCAAAGGGTGCAGTTGTGGAGGGTACCCCTCCTGCTAAAAAGACGAAGGCTTCTGTTGGCCCCTCTGTGTTGGGCAATTATCAGGAGGCTTTTGAGCGTGCCTCTGGGCTGCTATGTATTGATACCAATTTTACAGACACGAAGTGGGTACAAACACAAAGTAGGTTAGGATCACAAGAGAGAGAATACTAGAGTAGAGGAGTACACTGATATATCCCTAACTTGATTTACAACGGAGAGAGGCCTGGCTATTTATAGGCAGTCCAGACATCTGCTTACGTCACTGTATGCATCAGCATACAGTATTACAACATAATTGGCAAATACTATTTAAGCCAGGAAAGTAAAAACCTATAAAGCTAAGCCTACAGCAAAAATACAACCTGCTGAGGACTTTCAGACAACAATGTAAGATTACACTATTACACCATTGACAAGTAAACGTAAATACAAACATCTGCATAGTAAAACACTAAGCCGACAAAGATTTGATGGCGGAGATGTCTCTCCAAGCTGTTGTGGAGTAAATGCTGGTTGAGTTGGCCATGGTATGCTCATCTTTTCTGTTTTAACAATTTATTGATTGTTGTTGCTTTCCTTGTTAATTCTTTCTTCTTTTTTGTAGGCTGCAGCTTGTGGCCGCTATCTTACCTCTCAAAGCCAAATCTTAGGGTAGCAGGTGGTCGCCCTTACTGAGGCTAACATGAAGCTCACAAAGTAGGGTTCTTCCATGATTGCGGAGCTTAAAAAGGTTTTTGATGAGAGAGATGTTGCTTTTCAGTCGAGGAGGGGGTTGGAAGAGGAGAGAGGTGCCACCATGGCAGCTGCTAGGAGCTTAGAGCAGAAAATTCTAGAGTGGAATGGTGAGCTCGAGAAATGTAAGACCATAAGTCAAGGGATGGTGGAAAAAGTGACGAGTGCCCGTAGGGATGCTATTTCGCTCTTCCTACAATCCCCAGAGTATCGTCAAGACATAACCTAGCAGTACTTTGATGGGTTTGAAGCAATGAGGAGCCGTGCTGCCTTGGCTTACCCCAATTTGGATTTTTCCAAATTTGAGGTTGATGATGATGAGCTCTCCAGTTTGGAAAGGGGAAGGAAGGAGGATGATGAAGGTGACGATGCCGCTTCCTTTGAAAAGGACACAACCATCCCGAGCTCCTAAAGTGCTTCCCTTCTTAAAACTCTAGAAAAGGTAACTCTCCCGGTTGAAGTTCAAACTTCTGAAGCTACCCCTTCTGGCCCTACTCATGGTGATGGGCAGACGGTTGATATTTCCACCCCTGGCCTTTGAATGGCTGAAAACATTTAATTCTTGGGTCTGTAACTAAATACTTTTAAATACTTTCGTACTTAATTGTGTTTTGTTTAGGAGTGGTCTTTTGATTTCACCTTCACTCCTTCTTGGTTGGTTAGCTTTGAACTTGTTCTTCCTGATAACTTGTACGGGTGATCTTGGTGAGCTCACTTTTGTTGGCCTTTTGTTATGAATAGGACAGGTATAATGAAGGCGTACCCCATTTTGTTCCAACCTATGGCAGATTTAATAGTCTTTGTGCATGTTATGATTGTTGCTATGCATACTGACTTTTGTGCATTTTGCCAATTTTTGCTTCTGTCATAGATATGCCAAGCACTTTGAGCTCAGTCTTACATATCTTAACTATGCCAATTTTTAGAGCTCGAAAATTTTCCTGAGCTTTTATATATTGCATAGCAGTACTACATCTGTGAGCTTGGAAATTTTTCCTAAGCTTCTTTTATTGCATAGTTGTGCTACATCTGTGAGCTTGAAAAATTTTCCTAAGCTTCTCTTGAAATTCTTTCCTAAGCTTCTTTTATTGCATAGCTGTGCTACGTATGTGAGTTTGGAAACTTTTCCTAAGCTTCTTTTATTTTGGGTTTGTAGTAGTCCTACTCCCCTAAGTGTGTAAATTGCTTGTGTCCAAATAATTATTTGATTCTCCCTTGGGATATTGTGGTAACCTATAATTCATAGGATGTTGTATTTGTGTAAAACATGCGAGGTTGGCCCTAAGGGTCCAAACCTTTTGCATTAAGTAAAAGCAATTGCTTCAACTGCCCAAAGTAAAAGCAATTGTTTCAACTTCTCGAGGTCATCGGCTGTGTAACTTCTCATTACTTTAAGTAGTTGAGGTAGCGATTTTAATTTCAGCTTTGAATGTAATCGTGTTGATTGGATTAGTAAGTGGTTAATGAACCACCGAGAGTTTGTGCTATAAAAGCCAGTAGTTGTGATAAATCACTCCTCATCTCTCATTCAATTTTGAGTTGTAAATGGCTAACAACGATCGAGTTTCTGAGTTGTGTCAAGAATTGTAGAGCCTGAAGGCAGCTATCAATGGGCTCTCTGTGAAGATGGACGCCATGGCGGAATCAATTTCTGTCATGGAGAAGACTGTTCGCATGGTACTGATAGCCAACTGGGATCAGTTGGAGGCTTTTCAAGGGCAATCGGCGCCTCGAGTTCCCTCTGCTCCGAGGGAGGGAGGTAGTGGCTAGGTTGCAACTTTGTGGGCTTTACCCATAAAGTACTTTTATGTAAAAGGTTTCCACACCCTTTCAGTGTGAAATATAAATAAAAAATTATTAAAAAATTTTTATATTTGCATGTCATTTCCATTTCAACTTTATTAAACGATTCCCCCTCTTAGGGAGATTTATTGGCCACAGGGGCTAACAAATGAAAAGAACACATAGTCCTAATAATATTTTCGTTGCTAAAGTTTTATTAAAAATAAAAAGATTCCTAAAAAGAAAAAAAAAAAGCTTCCACAGCAAGTACCTACTCGTAATACTTCTTGAGATGCTCTGCGTTCCATGAATTGGGCAGCTCTTTTCCCCTTAGGGTTGCAAGCCTGTATGCACCAGCCTTGACATGGTGCAAGACCTAATATGGTCCTTCCTAGTTTGGGCCAAGCTTGCCCACCTTCTTTCCTGTTGGGTCAACTTTTCTTAGGACTAGGTCACCAGCTCGAAAATCTCTTGGCCTAACCTACGCTTCATGGTACTTGACCATTCTTTGTTGGTACACGGCCACCTTGGTCACTGTTGTTTCCCTTTTTTCTTCCAAGAGATCCAGCTCAGCCCTGAGATCTTCCTAGTTTTCTTGGTCATTGATACTCGAGGTTCTATAGTTGAGGAGCTCAACTTCGATAGGAACTACTGCTTCAGCCCTGAAAACTAGAGAGTATGGAGTTTCCCCAGTTGCAGTTCGGGGGGTTGTACGATATGCCCATAGCACATTATATAGCTCATCTGGCCAAGCTCCTTTGGCCTCACGCAACCTCTTTTTCCTTCTTGATAGTCTGATTTGTGACTTCCATTTGTCCATTGGCTTTCGGATGAGCCTTGCATGCATAATGTACATTTATTCCCTTAGAAATACAGTAAGCTTTGAATTAAGCATTGTCAAATTGCTTTCCTCGGTCTTTGACTTCCACTCGCGATAACCCAAATTGGCTAATGATTAACTTCCATAAGAAATCAATTGTAACCTCTGCTATAATCGTGGCTAGTGCCTTAGCTTCAACCCACTTTGTAAAATAATCCACAGCTATAATGGCATGCTAGACCTAGCTTGCTGCCATAGGAAGTGGGCCGATTAGGTCTACTCCCCATTGGGCAAATGGCGAAGGTCCTTTTATTGGAGTCAAGACTATGGGAGATCCACGAATGATGCTTGCGAAGCGTTGACACTTTTCACACTTCTGGACCATAGAGTTGCAATCCTTTTGTATACTTGGCCAATAGTATCTCAACCTAAGGAGATTGTAAGCTAGCATGCAACCACCTTGGTGATCCCCACATACTCTCTGGTGGACCTCATCCATTGCCTATGTAGATTCTGGCATAGTCAGACATCTAAAGTATGGTAGTGAGAAACTTCTCAGGTATAGTATATCTCCCATCATCAGGTATTTTGCAGCTCTGATCTTGAGCTGCCTGGCTTTGACTTTATCATCTGGTAATGTTTCATTTGTTATGTAGTCAAATATGGGACCTGTCCACGAGTTGCTGTAGTCAATAGCTTGTACTTGCATGTCTGGCCCAAAGATACTTAGTAACTCCAAATACCACACTGGCGCATTTCATGGAATAGCATCCTCCTTGGCCATGGCCAACTTTATCAAATAATCAGCTTCAATGTTGTCCTCTCTTGGGATCCTGACAATATTAAAGCTTTGCAACTTGGGCCTTCACTTTATCCAAGTATTTTTGCATTACCTCTTCCTTCACAGTGTATTCTCCTAGGACTTGTCCTACAACCAATTGGTAATCACTTTTGGCTAAGACGTGGTTAGCACCAATGGCCTTAGCTAGTTCCAATCCAACCACAAGAGCCTCATATTCAGCCTCGTTGTTAGTTGTTTTGAACTCAAACCTAAGCGCATAGCTCAGGCGTTGCCCTTTTGGGGATGTTAAAATCAAACTAGCTCTGCTTGCTTCTCTGGTTGTTGATCCATCAACCTGAAGGACCCAAGGTTTAGGTTCTTCTTTAAGGAGCTCTTCGGGTTCTTGATATATGTATTCTGTAAGGAAATCTGCAAGCACTTGTGCTTTGATGGCAATCCGAGGTTTGTATTCTATATCAAATTCACCAAGCTCTATTGACCACTGAATCAACCACTTGAAGTTTCTGAGCAATGGAGAATCCTTCTGTAACGCCCCTGAATTTTGGTCAATAAAAATTTCGTTAAATATTTGAATTTTATTTGAATTACTTATTTTCTCTTGAGTGACTATATGATTTCTCATTTATTTCGTCGAAGTTAGATTTTTGTCTTGACTAAAAACCTTCGTGACTAATTTGGTTAGTTTCCAACCGACTAGTTGGAGGAACCGAGCAACCAACTTACCCAGTTACTCGATGAACCTTTTGGACCTTTGCTTTTATCCATTGGTCCATAATGGTTAGGGTAATTTTTGTCCATTGGATAATAAACTTTTTATTCCAAAAAATACATGTAGTCTTTTTAAAATATTATTTTAATAAAAGGTACTTGTACTCTTTTTGTCCATTGGTTATTAAAGGCAAGGAGAATTATTATCCATTGGGTAATAACCATTAGGGAAGTTAGTAACCCTTGGGTAATAACTCTTTTGACCAAATAAAGTACCGATGTGACTAGGGAACCTTCCAATAAAGTTGATTTGACTTGTACTTTATTATTATTTTAATGGGGAGAATCCTAGCATTTTTATTTAATTGGGGTACTTGGTACCACACCTATATTTAATATAGGGCTTTTTGTCACATGCTTTAAAGGACCTTGATTATTTTAAAATAAAAGTTTCCTAGTAGCTATTGTCCATTGGACAAAGATTGTTAGGGTAATCTTTACCCATTGGACAATAGTCCTTCCTTTATTATATTTGATTAAGTACATGTATATATATACACATGTGAAAATTTCAAAAGGACATGTAGTCTTTTAAAAGACTTAGTTTAGTATTTAAAGTACTTGTACCTTATTATTCTTTGGTTATTAACCGTTAGGGGATTTATTATCCATTGGGTAATAGCCTTATTCTTTTAACCAAGTACATGGGCTTATTAAATCTAGTCATTTTTCTAATTTCCCATGTGATGAAGTACCAATATTTTATTTTGAAAGAACTTATTAGCCTTGTAGCCTTTAAGGCCTAAGATTCTTAAAAGTACCCTTGTATTATTTTATGTTAGGGTTTTGTACCCAATTGGATTAATTTATGGGGAGTTGATTTTTCCTAGATTACAAAGTACCCTAGTTTATTTATTTTAATCAACATGTGCCTAATTGTATTTCTTTAATAGGATTTGATTTTGTGAATCTAGTACCTTTGTACCTTTCTTTTCTTTCTTGCATTTGTATATATATATATATGTGTGTGTGTGTGTGTACTTGAGAGAGAGAGAGAGAGAGAGAGAGAGAGAGAATGCCGAGAGAGAGAGAGAGAGAGAGGACCCGAGAGAGAGAGAGAGAGAGAGAGAGAGAGAGAGAGAGAGAGAGAGAGAGAGGAGGAAGGAAGAAAGAAGTAGACTTGTACCTACCTTGATCTTCCTTGATCTTTCTTTGATCTTTCAAATCCTTGGGAGAATATTTCCCCTAACCAAACATAACTCCCCTTTGTACTTCCATGCTTTGTTTAAAGCCAAATCTTGTACTCTTGTCTCCTTTCCTTGCATCAAATCTCCCATAGATCAAATCCAAGGACTAACCTAGCCATGCAAAGCTACCTTATTAGGCCTAAGTCTTTTAAGCCTAATGACAATCTATGATGGACCTTTATGACACAATCCTAGCCTTTATTAGCCTTAGACCTTGACTACAAGCTAATCCTAGGTTATAATTACCTAGAAAGCCTAAGATCTTAGTTGGCTTCATAGCCTTACACCTAAGATTTGGCCTAAAGGACTATGACTTGGTTGAAAGGTTGATTTGATGACTTAATGGAGCAAATCCATGGAGGATTTAGAGAGAGAGAGGGGCCGGCCTTGTGAGAGGGGGAGGAGCCAAGATTTTTCCTATAAATAGGACCTCATTCCAAGCATTGAACTCACACCTTCTCATTGCTCTTCCTTCTCTCTAGAAATTCTTGTTCTTTCTTTAGTTCTTCCTTTGTTCTTGAGTGTTCTTGAGTTCTTCAAGAAACTCAACCTAAGCCGCCACTAGACCGCCACTCGACCACCCCTTGATCCATAAAGTAGAGTAGTGTTAGTCAAGAAGGGTTTCGAGGGAGACCTTTCTCTTTCGAAGCTACCGGAGGCATACCGTAGGACGTTACTCCGTCCGACCACCGACGTACTTTCCGACCGCCGACGTACCTTCCGTAGCCGACTACCGCCAAGAAGGATTGTAAGGAAAACCTTACTAACTCCCTATTTACTTACTATTTACTTACGTATTCAAGTATAACGTTATTGTTTAGAATTGCTAAACGGTTATCTATTTAGTTTAAGTATTCATATTTTGATCTTTGAGATGATATGAGTATGTATATATGAATTGCTTGTATTACTTGTGGTGTGATAAAGCATAAGTGATTTCACTCCAAAGACGTCCGTACATGTGGCGTTGTGCTTTGAATAAAGCATAAGTGATACACTCCAAAGGCGTCCGTACATGTGGCGTTATGCTATAAATGATGATTGAGCGTGTTAAGTAATATAGAATTGGATGATCTTGTTAGAATGATTTTTGTCCTACCGCGGAGTCTTTGCATGATAACGAGACACGAGAACCGAGAAAGTAGAAACATGACACCTAGGGTGTGGTTAATGAAAGGAAATGATTTTCGAGGAAGAAAATATTTTTGAAACTACATAATGACCGGTTTTGGGTGGCATTATGTGAGTTGTGTGTGCGTATTTTGAAAAGGGTGAAATGATTTGGAAAACCGCAATGTGGCCGGACTTGCCCATTGTGTGGTGTGTGTTTTGTGTGTGTGCCAATGGGAACCCGGCGCGGCGGAACCATTGTGAGGATACTTGGGAACCCGGCGCGGCGGAACCAAGGTTGGGTGTGTGCTTGGTTATCCGCGGTACGGAGCCAATGCAATTGTGTGCCAATGGGAACCCGGCGCGGCAGAACCATTGTGAGGATACTTGGGAACCCGGCGCGGCGGAACCAAGGTTGGGTGTGTGCTTGGTTATCCGCGGTACGGAGCCAATGCAATTGTGTGCCAATGGGAACCCGGCGCGGCGGAACCATTGTGAGCATACTCAGGAACCCGGCGCGGCGGAACTGAGGTTGGGTGTGTAGCTTGGTTATCCGCGGTACGGAGCCAATGCAAATGATTTTGAAAAAGTGTGCTTGGTTATCCGCGGTACGGAGCCAATGCAAATGATTTTGAAAGTGTGTAGCTTGGTTATCCGCGGTACGGAGCCAATGCAAAATGATTTACAAAGGTTGTTTTGTAAATAATAATGTTGACACGGTCTACGATGAGTCGCGTAGGAGAAACACGGAAATCTTGGACACCAACGATAGATGATTAACGAATGTGGATGTGTCATTGATAGCTGTGTTTATACCTATCGTGTGGAAATTGATGTTTATTATACCTGTTGTTGTAAGTTATGGGTTAGAGGGTAAGGATTTCCCTATTGAGCGTTGTAGCTCACGGTGTTGCCTTTTGGTGACCCTGACATATTATATTGGTGGTGACGCCGGTATAATGTGTCAGACCTTGTAGTTATTCAAGACGAACAGTTCACCGTGGAAGCCTCTGGAGCTGAGGAGCTGGCTAGGATGAAGGAGCAGGAGGAGCTGTAGTTAGGAACCCTAGAACCCCCTTCATTTATGTATATATTGAACTCTTGTTGAAAGATTGTTGTAACAAGAGCCAGACTCTATTTTGAGGTTTTCAATAAAATTGTCCTTTTTAACGTACCCAAAATTCGGGGCGTTACACCTTCGAAGTGGCTGATCTGTTAGCACCTTTATTGAGTGAGCCTGAAAGTATGGTCATAGCCGTCTAGCCGCTATCGCCATTGCAAAGGCTATCTTTTTAGCTCTAGGATACCTCTACTCAGCTCCTCTTAATGCCCTGCTGGTATAGTATACTGGGAGTTGTGTCCCTTGCTCCTCCCTAATCAAGACCGCGCTAACGGCATGGGGGGAAACAACAAGGTAAAGAAATAAATCCTCCCCTTCTTGAGTCCTGCTAAGTAATGGAAGGGATGCCATGTATTCCTTTAGCTTGATGAAACACTACTACAATAATCGTAAAAGATGACAGTTTAAAAGTGTCATTAAATGTGAAAGATGACATTTTGAAACTGTCATCTCTAGAGCTGTCATTAAAAGTCTGAAGCTTAAATGACAGTTTGGAACTGTCATCAATATCTATAAAGATGACGCTTTTTAAACATAATTGAAAATAGAAGATGACAATTTTGAAACGTCATTAAAGTGCTTTAAAACTGTCATGTTTTTGAAAAGATGACACTGTTTAAGTGTAATTTAAAAGTAAAAGATAACAGTTATACAGCATCATTAAATGTGTACTATTACATTTACAAACCCTAATTAAAAGTGGTCTAAAACTGTCATCTGTTATGTCCTAACATCACACTTATTAGCTGTCATCTCTTCATTGTGTTTTTTTTTAAATTTTATTTTATATATAGGAGATGCCACTTTTCTGTATTATCTAAAAGATATGAAAATGAGAGAATAAATAATACTTGTTCCAAGACAAGATCATGTTAAGACAATCAAAAAAATAAAATCATCCACTAACAGAAAAAAGTCTATATATTAATAATTAAAACATAAAATCATTCTCTAGTACACAAAGTTCCTAGTCATCTTTCAAAAGCGAATTGCTAATTAAAAATGTACGGAATACAAATAAATAACGACTTGCTAGCTAGTGTACGTTCAAATGAACCAGCTCGTCTGTATTCCTCAATCCAAAAAGTTGTGTTGCTCATCGTGTATCCTGCATTAAATACGATATACAACTCATAAAACACAAGATCTAAAAGGGAAAAAAAACTTAATTGATAGATTACAAAAAAACATTACACAAACAAAGGATTGCGAGCATGACCCCATGAAGAACGAGCAAATGAGAATAGAAATTAAAGATAACAATGAACTTAAAAAGAAGCAGATCAAAACAAAAAAAGAACTAGAGTGAAAAGGCCACAACCCCCCTGAAAAGATAACGATCCTCATTCAATACTCTCACCCACTACACCCTCAAAATGACAGCATAATATAAGGATCAAACAGATGTTCCTTGTTCCTTAATTAACCAAACTAATATAGCAGTAGATGTTCCTTTTGCATTAACCAAGATATACCTTGTTTAACTAGGACAAATATTGCCAAAAAGATCAAGTATATTGCCCCCATCATAATAAGTGCAGAAACTAGTGCACACGGGTAACAGAATTTAGCCCATAATCCACATCGTAAGTTGAACACTCCATCAAAACACACACCCTCTTGTTTGCGGAGAATTGTCAAGGTGTAGTGATGCAAATAGGCTTTTTGTTGCTTCCTGGAACATTTGTTCTAGGATCTTTAGTCCATTGTAATTGTTGCTTACTTTGGCTTTCCTGTCCTAGCTTGCTAGGTTTGTTTCTGTTTGTAAGTTAGAGCAGCACTCTCCTAGGATTATGGTTTGTTTGCTTAATAAAGTTTTAACTTACCAAAAAAAAAAAACACACACACACCCTCAGTAGGGCAAATAATATATTAACCAAGCTTTTTAATCCACATCATATGCTGTACCATATTTGCAACCAATTCTCAAAGCTGCTTCTTGATACAAAGACTATATGCTATATGTAAAAGTGTACTTCTATAGTAATTTGTGTAATGTTTTTCAATTCACGTGTGAGTGTGCGTATAGCAAGATACACCAACTAAACAGGAATGCAAGAATATGATGCTTGAAAACATTTTGAGAGAAGAAATTTAACTTACATGTAGTAAGGGGTACTCCGTGTAGCATAAAAGAATTGCTGCTCATATTTTGTCATGACAAAGTTTATCCACTCGACTCGCACTTCATCAATTTCAGCTTTCGTATATGTGTTCCTTCCATTGAACTTCATAACACATCATTATGAGTTACGCATATAAAAGTTGGTCTCAAAAAGCAATAGAAAGCGAAATAGAAAGCTAAAAATATATCTTACATTATTTTTGTTTAGGATGCCCCGATCTCTAATCAAGTCTCGCATGAACATCATTACGTAGAACCCGCATTCTACATCTTTCAGTTGTTTTGGGCACTATACACAAGTACACAATTTTCAGAAGAAGAGGCGTGTAAGCAACATCACTGGCAACACCTCCAATAATTGAGCCCCATCAATACCTGAACTACTTTCCAGTGTAGACTTCTCCTCCTATTTCCCTTGTTTCCTTCATAAATTATGAATGCACTTCACAAAGGGAATCAATACTTGTAATTAGCACCAATGTACGTAATAAAAAATAGTCAAATTATACTGCACAATTTAAAATACTTACGTGCTAATTAGGATTCTAATGTTCAAAGGGACTGTACTGTTGACTGAATCAAGATAGTATACAGTTGAAGTCGACACTTCAATGACTAACAACACCCAGTGGGCCCTATATATAAACATATCATAAGTACTGGCATATTAAGCCATTTCACAAATGGATGTGGAAATAATACAAATATAAAACCAAGACAAAATTACCCAATATTACAAGGAGCGAAAACCAATTCACCGGACTTTTGCATCCTCTAGTCTACATGCAAGCAATGCTTCATCTGAGTCATCACTGGGCTTAATTTTTACACCTGTAAGATATGGGTTGACTAAGAGAAAACTTCTATGCATGTTTAAGGCCGTCATAACTTCATACAGATAGCTGACCAAATAGAGTTGTTAGCAATAATACATGTAAACATATATCTAGTAACTTGCTAGTCTTACCTCATATACAACACAAGGCATTGAATGGATAGCTCTTTCAGTTCACATATGTACCCCATGTCTACCTTTTGTAGATGATAATCAACATCCACGCCAAGTAAATCCTTCTCGACTTTCATTTTTATGGCTTTAAGGGGTAAGAGATGCTTAGCAAGTGAAGCAAACGATCGAATGGACTCCAAATTTTTTTCACAAGCAACATTTTTTGATGTAGCCTAAGTTCAAAAATGTTAAGGGTGTACAAATATAGACCGTAAATAAGGAATATTAATGAAGCTGTGATTGGATAATTTACCTCATTGCCAACCACTTCACAATTTTTTGAGGCTCCCTAATAGAAAGTTCCCAAAAAAAAAAAAAACATGTAAACCCACCCGATTTAACGAAATTTTTTGTAAACGATTTTGCATTAGGAACATCATACCTTACAGCCAGCAATTCCAAGATTTCCCTTATTGCCAACAATTCCAAGATTTCCCTTATTGCTAGCAATTTCAAGATTTCCCTAACGAAAAAATTTCCAAAATATAGTAAATATATATCTCATTAATTTAATCAACCAATAGTACAACTATTATAATAGACATTCTACCTCGTAATCAACCAATACAAGTTTTTTCGGCCAAGCCAATTGATACCCCAATGCCTCTCCTATGGTGGCTGCTTCTCCTGGGATGGGTATAGGAAGAAGGGCATCCTCAACAATCACAAAATCAACAAACACACGTACATTGTCCGGGCCAAGCAAAACTATATGAATTGTTTCGTGTGGTCCAATTCTCTCATACATTGTACCATGAGCAACAATGTGTTCACGGGATTCCACTGCCAATTTACATTGTTTGCTCTACGACAAATTGCACAAATTAAATATCAAACACTAAGCGAGAATACATTGAGAACCCAAAGAATAACTTACCACTTGAAATTAAAATACCATACCTTTTTTACTTTTGTCAAGGACCTGGACTAGGGGGCATGTTGTCCTCGGTTATCACCCTATTTTCCATTGTAATAGGATCAAAAGGCGCCATATTATCGTTAGTTACCACCTTATTTACCATTGAACTTGGATGAAGCTGTGGACTTCCCATATTGTCACTTTTGAAGGTGTTTGAACCAGCATAGTCAAAATGGGGTGTATTTGGTAAGTTTTGTTTCAGTGCATCGACCTGTACTTGCAAATCTGAAGTTGTTGCTTCAAGGTTTTGCTGGTTCTCCTCACAACGTGAATGGATTCCTCGTCTAGGCACATGAAAGTAGGCGCTTGGCTTGACAAATCCTTCTACAGCCCTTAGTCACCCGGAATGTTCAAGAGTACCCAGTGCTAGAGTTAGAATATCGTTGGCTCCTTCAATAGATAAACTTCCATCTTCCACCTGTCTGGTTATCTTGTCCTGTATAACACACCAATATATGTGAAGGAACAATATCAAAATCAATCATCTACAATTGCTAAGTGCATTATTAAAAACATTACTATTTTCGCTGTTTGCTTCTCAATTTCCTCGTCATCATACTCGCCATTCTTATTCTGACGTGCCTTCTTCCACATGACACTCCTATCAAATTTCTTGGCTTTTGATTTAGTACAAGCCCCTGAATTGGGAGCTAAGTTTGGATCAGAGATTGGCTTTGCACAGTTGACTAGATCTTTAGCTTGTTTCTACAAATAAACGGGCAAATAATTCTATAACTAATAACTAACAAAGCAAAGTCATATAAAGATACTTTTTATGAGATAACATTAATCACATAATTTTTTTTTGTACGATTACAAATTCTACCAAAACATACTAGTTCCACTTGAAACTTAGCGTAACCCTTTTGGCTGAGTCTATGGTTACATTTATTGGCACTCCGGCTCTCTCGTTGAACATTACTTGTTGCCTTCAAAAAAATAAAGAGAAAGATAATTCTTTACCTACACAAAATGATAGAGAAAGATTCAAGTAGTTAGCCGTCTCCATCGTTCTAATAGACGTGAGACCACGGTTACCTCAAATTCTTTGCAATTTTTCTTTTTGATAAATGCGTCCCAGTGATTTTGTTCTAGGAAAGAATAGATTCCCAATGGTTTTGAAATAAGCTCAGGATCTGACTTGTATCTACACATGTGCTTCGTCAGGGTTTGCTTGAATGTCCTCCATTTTACTGAGATCGAAGATAAAACTTGCTTTTTACTGTTCAGATCCACATCAAATGCCGCCTGAAAAATTAAAAAATAAGTTGTAAAAGTAGTGAATTAGTTGACTAATCAAATGAAATATCAAAAGTCGAGGCACAAGTCAAGGTACCTGCACGTTTTCCACAATTTGTCCTTCAAATCATCTAGTACGTGATGCCAATCTTTATGAATTACCGGGACCATTGTTCGAGCCAGAACTCCAAGATAACTCACAAACTTTGGTTGATCTTTCCCTACTGGTCGACCCTCCTCATCATATTGAACGACTATTTGTATACCGACACTCTTATTTTTTATAATCTCGGTTAGAGTTGTGGAACCTCTACCCTTCCTTTTTTTACCCTATGAATCCCTTGGTGAAGCTGGTGCATCCTCTTCATTATTAGCTTGGTTATTAGAGGAATCCATCCTGTATCAAATGTTAAAAAAAAAAAAAAATTAGACCTCACAAGTGAATAATACATTGAGTTAGTAGTTACCCCTGTAAAGAATGAGCAAATCAGCTTACATGGAAAACCAATATTTACAATGTACATGAATAAAGTAACAATGAATGAACAATACAATCATTTAAAATTCCAAGTCCAAATAAATAAAGCCACAATGTAAAATGTAGATGAACTGCCCAAAAAAAAAATTTCATTCTTTAGCTAGTTATCAATCCAAGTTCCCTCACAATCTCCTCGCAAGCAAGATAATGTAGACTCATCAGTAACATCATAAAATGGTTCAACTTGTGGTAATTCTTCGCCAGCTCCATTATTCTCAGCAAAACAATCATCTCGCTCATCATCCCCATCAAAAGGATATCAACGCTGAGGAGGTTCGAGGACAATCGACCACCTCGAATCAAGTTGATCTTCCACATAGAAAACTTGCTTGGCTTGAGAAGCCAAAATGAAACAATCGGATTTGTGGCCTATCCTCCCAAGCTCAACTAGCATAAAACCAAGCTCATCCACTTTGATACCCTTATTGTTATCAACCCAGTCGCACTTAAATACTGGAATATTGAACGTGTGACAATCAAGCTGCCATATCTCAGTTATAACTCCATAAAAATTCATCTCCCCAAACACAGGGTTCTTATCCTTGTTATTAGTAACTTGCATTGATGTTGCCACCAAGCTAACACCACTATTCTGGGTGACTCGTGAATTATCACGATCTTTTGTGTGAAAACAATAACCATTTATGATGTAGCCGGAGTATTTGATCACATTGAAACGGGGACCCTGTGCTATCCACTTTAGGGTATTTGAAAGATGCTTTTTGTTGCTATTTAGTTCATCAGCAACCTGCATACAGTTAAATGATTAATCAAGTTCGTCAACGGTAAGTTTGTTAATGATATACAAAACTGAATTGACAAATATTAAAGGTTATTTTACCTTTTCACGGAGCCAATATATAAATGTTTTATTGTGCTCAATTTGTAGCCATGTTTGACTTTTTGATTGAATAGGATGATGTTCCTTCAAGAACGTCATATGTTCCCTATCAATGATTAGGAATCATTTGAAATCACAAACTACTATAACTAAATACAACTGTATGAAAAAAAGAAAAGAAAAGAGGAATGTCCTTACTCAATGTATGGTTGAACTTCATTTGTGTTTTCTAACACATAGCGATGAGCTTGCTCCCATTCTTCATGATCAATGGCAGTAACACGACCACCAGGTAAAGGCCTTCCAATTGCTGAATCTTCGAAAGTCGTGTTTCTATCCATAGGAACCCCAATAGAATCCATCCCATATAAGTAATCAGAGCAAAACTCAACACCTTCTTTTGAAATGTAGCTTTCAGCAATGCAACCCTCCGGACGATTACGATTACGTACATAACCCTTTAAAACCTTCGTGTACCTCTCAAATGGATACATCCATCGAAAGTGAACATGTCCACAAAGTCGTACTTCTCTAACAAGATGCACCGTCAAATGAACCATGATATCAAAGAATGATGGCGGAAAGTACTTTTCAAATAAGCATAATGTAATCACAAGATCCGATTGAAGTTTTTCTAATTTCGGCACATCCACCACTTTGCCACAAATAGCATTGAAAAAGAAACATAATCTTGTGATGGCATATCTCACTTCTTTAGGCAACACAGAACGTAGTGCCAAAGGTAGCAACTGTTGCATCAGTACATGACAGTCATGTGACTTGAGACCATAAAGCTTCAGATCTGGCATCGAGACCTTACTTCTAATATTCAAAGAGTACCCATCAAGGAATTTGAGTTCTAACAATGTTGTGCAAAATATTTTCTTCTCCTCCCTAGACAATGTATAACATGCGAGAGGTAGGTATGTTCGCTTCTCTCCAATTACCGGTGCCAACTCTTCCCGTAGGCCCTTATCTACAAGATCTAGACAAGAATTAACTCCATCCTTTGTTTTGCCTGGAATATTAAGTAGTGTACCAATGATGCTCTCCAGCAGATTCTTCTCTATTTGCATAACATCTAAAATGTGTCGGATATACCAATATTCAAGCTCAAAAAAAATTGACTTCTTCTTCCAACTAGTACCAATATTTGAGGGCTTCTTTTTATTTTTTTTCCCCCAAAAAATTTCAATCCCTTCTACCTTCTTTAACACTTCTTCTCCATTTAACAGTTTTGGAGCTTCTCGAAACTCTTGCTCACCGTTAAATGCTTTCTTTTGCCTTCGATATGGATGGTAGCGTGGAAAAAATTTTCTATGGCCCGCATAAATGTTCTTCCTACCACGCTTTAATCTTTGAGAATCTGTTCCTTCGCTACAAATTGGGCATGCATAATATCCCTTCGTTATGCAACCGCTCAAATTCCCAAGCGCAGGAAAATCGTTAATTGTCCATAAGAGTACGGCCCTCAATGTAAAATGTTGTTTTCGGAAAGCATCATAAGCTTCAACACCAACCTGCCACAATATTTTCAAGTCATCAATCAATGGTGCAAGGAAAACATCAATGTCATTACCAGGTTGAGCCGGACCAGACATCAACAATGATAACATCATAAATTTTCTCTTCATGCACAACCAAGGCGGAAGATTGTAGATAACTAGTATAACAGGCCAACAACTATAGCGACTACTAAGGGCACTATGTGGATTTATTCCGTCTGCAGAAAGAGCTAGCAGAAGGTTTTGAGGCTCCGCAGTAAAATCTGGCCACTTGTGGTCGACTAATTTCCATGACGAAGAGTCTGATGGGTGACGTAATTGGCCATCAGAAACTCTTTGATCATCATACCATGTCAAGTCTTTTGCTATTTCTGGCGACTGAAACATTCTTTGAAACCTTGGGATAGGTGGGAGATACCATAAAACTTTCAATGGCACGCCAATCCTCGGTTCATTTGATTTTTTCTTCAACTTCCATCTTGATGTGTTACATGTTGGACATGAAGCTAAATCTTGGAACTCCTTTCTGTAGAGTATACAATCATTAGGACATGCATGTATTTTCTCATACCCCATTCCCAATATAGTCATGGTCTTCGTAGCCTCATATATGGTTGGCGGTACCTCATTATTGTCTGGTAAAAGGTCACCAATTATCTCTAGCAATTCCAAAAACCCTTTGTTAGGCAACCCATTGTTAGCGTTGAATTTAAACAATCTGACCAAACAAGATAATTTCGAGTACTTTTTGCAACTAGGAAACAACGGTTTTTCTGCATCTTCGATCAATTTTCTGAACTCCTTAGGATTAGCGGTGCAATGATTGTATGCAGCTTCAACCATTCTATAGCTTGTGCTGCATCACGTAAGGGCGATGTGTCAACTTCTTGATCAGGAATATATTTTGTGTTTACAAATGGCAAGGCTCTATCGGTAGCCGCTTCTCCATGCCAAATCCATGTAAGATAACTTTGGTCGATACCATTGAAAAATAGATGATTTCTAATCTCTTCAACACGTTGGCATTTCAAATTCCCACACAACCTACATGGACATCGGATGGATTGAGGATCACTTGCATGTATCACAGCAGTGTTCAAAAAATGTTCAACCCCATTCTCATAGTCTTTTGATCTTCGATCCTTGAGCATCCAGGATCTATCCATTTAGGTAGATTTTTCGTCCCCTTAGTAACAAGAAAAACCTTATCCAAGAGGAATTATGTTAGAAACTTATATCATAAACAGAGCGAACTTTTCCAAAATGTCTAGGCATACAAATAATAAATCACCTTTTTCTGCAAAGGTTATATAATGATCTAACAATAATAACTTTTCTCAGACAGAATATAAGAACAATTTGGAACTATTTGCGCATTTTTTCTTTTCCAGTTATGGATTTATAGCTTCGTGTGCTTTTGTTTACAATCTACAGTCATAAGCTCATAACATATGCAATAACGATTACTTGGCTTGACGCCCCTTGACCAACTCATCTGACATCTCAAATGTAATGCAGCTCTTCAAATTTGATAAAAAATGCCACCCACCATCCAAGTACCATCAAGAACAGCCCACATGAACATTAACAAGTGGGAAGAAGAGATAATAACGATCATAAGTTTCGGTGATTTACTAGCCTATATAATAGCGTGTGTTCATATGAGGAATGGAAAATTCTATCATTTAACCTTTTGAAGCACTCTTACACTATTAAAAGAGCTAAATTAATCACCTTAAAAGACTCTCAAGTGAGTGGAAAAGGGTCTTATACAGAGTGCAGCCTACCACTGCAATTAGGAAAACAGTTATTAAAAATCAAACTATCACAAACACTCTATTGAGAAGAAAGGAACAATCCAGACCAATGAGAGCACAAACAAGCACACTATAAAATGTTCCGTTCCATTTCCTCATCCACTAGAAAATTTTAGAGGCATAAGGTGGCAAATTAATATTGGGAGTGTTTTTAGACATGACCAATCCACTAGTCATGTTATATTTCTGAACAAGTCTTGAAAGACACAATGTCACCACTCAAGTACGAATACATTTGAAAAGGTTTGTGAAAAAAATAGCAAGTTAGACAAAAATAACAAAGAAAAATAGTTGTGCTTACCCAAGCAGTGTATTTGGATCGAATGGAGCTCTTCAATAACAGTGAGCACCTAGAAGATTTCTCTTCCAACTAACACAACAAAGACAGAAAAAAGTTATTCACTAATCGCTACTTCAGGAAAATTAAAGTTGAATCGGTTAACTTGGTTCAATCAAAACAGAGAAATTAATTAGTGGGCATTCAACTTCAACCCCGTTCATGAAATTTGAATCAAGAATTCATGACTTTGTGGGTTGACAAAGGCCATTACTCTTTTTGTCCTCAACTCTAGATAGGAATTAGTACAAGCTTTCCCTGTCGTCAACTCTATTCGACGAAAAGAAATTACTGAAAGCTTGCATGTCCAAAGAATACTTAATCATGAAGAGGAACTCTTTCGTCTACACATTCAAGTTGACTCAAGTGAGTGGCATGTCAAAAGTGTGAAATCTTTCACAAAGTTGTGAATTGTCTAAACATTTTGATGTGGCGATTAATGGTTATCTTTCATTTCAACTTATTCTTATGGCATTTATAACGATGATAGTATTTTTACGAACTGATATGCCTAAGGAAACAGTAGACGATGGAGGGATTTTTATGGGTGCCTTGTTCTTCACCCTCGTGATGATAATGATCGATGGGTACTCAGAAATTTCACTGACAGTCATGAAACTTCCCATCTTCTACAAGCAAAGGGACTTTCTCTTTTTTCCTGCTTGGGCATACGCTTTACCCACATGGTTCCTCAAGATCCCAATAACATTCGTAGAAGTTGGTGCATGGGTTTTCCTAACTTATTATGTTATAGGCTTTTCATAAATTTAAGCATCAATTTTCATAAATTTGGATAAAGAAATAGAAGAAGGTAAATTGAGTAATATCATCTAATTTTGAGGAAATAATTGTTTGCTCTCCCTCCTAATTCAACGAAGACACTAGGAGTACAAGTCTTGAAGTCTTGTGGTCTTTTTCCTGAGGCATATTGTTATTGGCTCGAACTAGGAGTTACGCTCATATATTTTGTTATATTCCAATTCCTTTTCTCGTTGGCTCTAGCTTATCTCAACCTTAAGTAACAAGTAGATTCATTTTGAGCGTTAGAAATATATGTTTTAGTACTTGTAGAGATTCTTGGCATTCAATTTATCTTTACGGACTATGAAGCACAAACACCTTTGTGAAGGTCTCATATTGGTGTCAGACCCTAGTTGTACACCAACACTCCAAGCACTCTCCGACATGTGCCTGAAACTTAAATTACAAGTGTCCTACATATTGAAACTTTTCTCACATGGGTGCTCCAGGATACTCTAAAACACTCTATGGACACACAAGAAACGTGATGCCTGTTGAATAGAATTGTTGGCTCTGGTTAAAGCTTAGGACAACCTTCTTTTTTTGTGATAGATGACAGTTAGTAAACAGTAAAGAGACATCGGCATTTGTGTGTGAAGTTGGGGGGTGTCGAGTAGTGACCAGAATGGAGTGGCCTGGTGTGTCAATCTATGGCTCAATTGCAGAGTACAGATTGACACAAGCATATTATCAAACACCGATAATGCGAACGGATACTCACATATATGATTGTACAGAACATAGATTAACACAAGCTTATTATCAAACACCTGCAATGCGAATGGATACTCACCTAGATGATTGATCTTGACAATCGAGACGAGAACTCTGCGAGCATTTCAATCAACACTACAAGAAAAAAAAAAACTCAATCAGCACTGAAACATATTTTAAACCATGTAAATAGCACCCATAAATCCTACAATGAAAAAATTAGACAAAAAGTTGTGTCAACTGTCTAAACAAAGGCGTGGGTCTATATGCCTGTATGATTTCGAGCCAATCTGTGACCAAAACAACGGCGGAGCAAGTGGCTGGTGACCAAGATCAATCAACGGCAAATATCACAGCCACCGCCACACGATGTCAAACCCCTCCTCGACTACAACGAAAGATATCAGCCTTGCCTTGTGGAAGTAACGTGATCTGTTCTGATAAGGAGTTTGAGAATGAGAGCAAGCTAGTACCAAATCGTCGAGAGAGAGAGAGAGAGAGAGAGAGAGAGATCGTGGATGCGAAGAGGTGGATACGAAGAGGTTTCATCGCGCGGGTTTATTTTGGGCGGGATTAATTAGATTGAGGTACCGCGCGCTCCTGGCGCCGTCCCCTAAAAACAAAATTTTTGTTTTCCAATAGCACTTGCAAGCAAAAATTGACTTAAAATGAAAGAATAATTATGTCAGTTTTTTAAAAAGTGACATCATAAATATATTAGATCACACTTTAGGAGAAACTGACATTAAAAAGAAATAATAATTATGTCAGTTTTTTAGAAAGTGACATCATAAATATATTAGATCACACTTTAGGAGAAACTGACATTAAAAAGAAATAATAATTATGTCAGTTTTTTAGAAAGTGACATCATAAATATATTTGATCACAGTTTTTTGGATGACTGACATTATTAACTTATTGTAATCTTTTTAATTACAGTTTTTTCAAAAAGCGACATCTTTTCACTTTTTCAGGCATCATCTTTTAAGATTATTATAGTAGTGAAAGCTTCTTCCTCTATAATAGTCCATTCAAAAGCTTTTTTCAAAACTTTTACGAATGTTTGCATTTGTTAGTCGCACAAGAGATAAACCTGCTTAGTGCTACAACTTGTCCTGTTAGCTTTTGGACCTCATTGAAGCTCTGTGGTGAGCGCATGTTGAGTATAGCTTGGATCTTCTCATAATTTGCTTCGATACCCTTTGGGATACCATGAAGCCTAAGAACTTTCCTGAGGAGATCCTAAAAGCACATTTTGTTAAATTGAGTTTCATTTGGTATTTCTTGAGTACCTCAAAGGTTTCTTCCAAGTCTGTGACATGGTTTCGTGCCTTGGCACTTTTGACCAACATATCATCCACATATACTTCTACATTGTGCCCAATCTGTTGCTTGAACATCTTATTGACTAGCCTTTGATATGTTGCTCCTGCATTCTTAAGACCGAAGGGCATTACTTCATAGCAATATAATCCCCTATCGGTAATGAACGAGATTTTCTCTTGATCTCCTTCATGCATTTGGATTTGGTTATACCCTGAAAATGCATCCATGAAGCTGAGGAGCTCGTGCCTAGTAGTAGAATCTACCAAGGAGTCAATCCTTGGCAGGGGAAAGCTATCCTTTGGACATGCTTTATTGAGGTCGGTGAAGTCTACACATATTCTCCATTTGCCATTGGTTTTCTTCACCATGACCACGTTGGCTAACCAATCCGGGTAGAGGACTTTCCGAATGGATTCCGCTTGGATTAGTTTTTCTACCTCTTTGGCTACAGCTTCGTTTCATTTCGGAGTGAATGTTCTTTTCTTCTACAGCTTCGTTTCATTTCGGAGTGAATGTTCTTTTCTTCTATTTTACTGGGTGAACTATGGGGTCCATGTTCAGTTTATGGGATATGACCCTTGGGTCAATTCCAAGGATGTCCTCATGGGACTATGCAAAAACATCTTTGTTCTTTTTTAGGAATTGCAGCAACTCAGCTCGTGCCTCTATGCTCAATCCTGTGCCTATCCTTACTGTTCTTCTCTACTGTCTTGGTTCTAGGGGTTCTTCTACGAGCTCTTCCACGGGTTCTCCATGCTGGAGCCTTTTTTCATCTCGTGTATCGAGACTTTCTATGCTCATTGTGGTGTTAGCTCCTCTGAGTGAGGTGACATAACATTCCCGTGCTGCTTTCTGGTCTCCCCTTATGCAACCAATTCCTTTTGGTGTTGGGAACTTTATCATCAAGTGATACGTGGAGATTATTGCCCCAATTTTATTCAGGGTTGCTCTGCCCAGTATTGCATTGTATGCTGAGGGACAATCGAGTACTATGAAATCTATTATGCGTGTAATCTAACTTCCTTCTTCTCCCATGGTGATTGGTAGGGCTATTTGACCAGCTGGATAAGCGGGCGTACCTACAAATCCACATAGTGGTGATGTCATAGGCCTTAGCCTTTCTTGTCCAACCTTTAGTTGGTCATACGAGTGGAGGTAAAGGATGTCAGCTGAGCTTCCGCTATTTATCAGTACTCTGCATGTGAGGTAGTTTGCCACAACAATGGTTATAACCAAGGGGTCATCATGAGGGATCTGAACTCCCTTGATGTATTCTTTAGAAAAAATAATGGGTATTTCCTCCTTTTTCTGAAATTTGCTTAGACAGTCAACTGTGTTGACTTTCAAATCACTACAACAAAAAATACATTCGGTGACATGTAAAAATGTCACCAAACGTCCAAATTTTGTCACCTATTATCTTTGGTGACATAAGAAGAGGTGTCATTGTATCCATGACATTGAAAGTCAAGGGTGACAAAATTGTGTAGTTGTCACGGAATGTTGTCAACAGTGACAAGAATTTTGTGTCACTGAAGACAAATTTTCTGTGACATAGTTGTCACCGAAAGTAACAGTGACAACAATGTGATGTCACGAAAGAGAGATTTTCTGTGACAAAGGTGATTATGTCACAGATTTTAACAATGATAGCACCATATTGTCACAAAAGAGTGATTATTCTGTGACAAAGGTTGTCACTGAAAGTACCGAGCATGACAACTGATTGTGTGTCACCAATAACCTTTTGTAGTAGTAGACACACAACAGTGACAATCTCTTTTGTCACCAAAAATAGGACTTTAGCAGCAATACAATTTATTCCATATATTGTTTTCACCTGCTTACAAATTAAATTTCAGATTTTTTTGTATCTTATAATTCAACTTAACAAAACTTAAATTGCGAAGAAGCAAAATATCATTCAAATCAAATATCCATTAAGTCAACATTCATCATCCAACTTCAAAATCTTTCAAAACATTCATCCTCCAACAATAACTGCTTCAAACTTAACATTACCGAAACTACAAAACATCCATATCCAAAAAGAACTCAAAACAAGTGCATGTTCCATTTAACTACCAAAAAGTCTTCAACTCCATTTTGGTTAGCTTTCAAAAATAACTACCAAAAAGTTTTCAACTCCATCTTGGTGAGGTTCCAAAAAGCAACTTCATCTCCTTACTTACCTGTACAAAATTGCAAAAAAAGAAGAAGAAGTAATTATATATGTAACAATGTCCGACACATGGACACGCTCCGGACACGCTGCGGACACGTGTCTGACACATGGACAACATTAATTCAAGCTTTATTACCAGCTGCCTAGGAGGCTTTCTATTTCACAAGCCTGGACAAATTCAATGGTCTTAAATCCAAGTGCAACCACGAGATTAACCAATGGTCTTAAATCCAAGTGTAGCCACGAGACTAACCAGAAGCCAACAATATGAAGCATGCTATAGCAATGAGGGAATGGAAGATGAAGCTAATAACTATATTTTTGGTACTCAAGAGCAGTAACAGGACAGAATAGCAAAGGAACTTCAGAACACCATCAGAGAAGGTATTGCCTTGGGCATTAAATTTGATGACATGGGTGTAAAAAGAATGAAAAAGATGGTTGAAAAGGAAGCTATTTAAATGAATCTAATGAGACGCCAAAAATGGACTAGGAAGCTAATATACATACTATGACCGAAGACGTGCTGAAAGAATTGAATTCCTTCAATTTACATGACATATTGCAACAATCTTTAGACTAATAAATTTCTGTTATCCACTAAAATTGGCACAACTTGTACTTGTTTAACTTTGTTGGACAACTCCTATATCTTAGTTGGGACCAGAAACCTTTCTATGAGGGACTACAGTCACTACCTTTATGGTCTATAACACCCCTAGTGGAACAACAGACTTGCGCAGCCCCTTATCAAAAAGAGACATTCATAATGAAAGATAAATCACTGAATACAGAGAATTTGACTCCAATCTACATGATATCCATTACATAATGTTCACTCACAAGGTATATTTACTTTATGTTCCTTCTACTTCTACAAAGAAAGTCAAAATACAAAAGCATATAATAGTAAAACGTGAGAATTTTGGGAGATCGGTTGTCTAAATTTTAAGAGCAACTTGGTTCCATTTAGTACAGGGACTTCATGAGAGAAGCATGCCCAATTAAGGCAAATTTTTAAACAACTAGCTAATAATCACTATAACATACTACACTACAAGTGCATACATGCTGTCAAACTCTACGGGAAATGTAAATTTGATTTGAGTTTGGTTAAAAGACCACTACTGGGACAACCTAGTCGTATGATGTATTGAATGTCGTTTTACTTACAAACCATTTCATACTATGTTTACAGGTTGGGAGTAGGGCTAGACACCGACCCAGCGGCCCATAAAAAATCCACCCAGGTTCCCACCCTTCATAATCTTATTTGTGCGACTCCTTTTCCCACTCGTCTTACATGTCCACACCTCTCGGGACCAAGGGCTTTAGAAGACCATCTTCTATCAGATTAGTTCCTCTCAGCAAAACAAAATAAAATAAAATAAATTAGTTGAAGATGAATAATTCCTTATAAAAATTGTATCACCAACAACCAAACTAAATGATTAAGGTGACTATCGCAATATATAGTAGAATAAACAAGAAGCCATGGTCTTACAATTGTTTGACCCATATATAGTAGAATAAACAAAGATTGACATAGCCCAAATAAAAGAGGACAGAATTAATGTGCCCTGCAAAAGCCAACATTTGAACTGTCAAATTGCAATCCCCTGCAAAAGATAGCATGTTACATAGCTCCACAATGTCATTCACGAGAATATCGAGTTCATCACAATATGGTAGCGGAGTTAAGATAGCTTTCACCATCATCCAGCACTTGGCATACTCATATCATGCTCTATAAATCCAACCTAGAATATATCTTTCTAACCTTTTAACAAGTAAATACCTTTAGGCTCCCCAAAATAACCGTTCCAACTTCCTTGCACTAAATTCAGCAACTAATTTCCCTGTTCCAGCAACTAGAATATCTTATTCCGGCAGTTCACCTATTTTTCAAGCAACAAAACCATTTTTAGCATTTACCATCAAATTCTTGCACTTAATTTATAGTCTCTGCTACTTATTTTACAATTCCAGCAACAAATTTTCAACCAAAAAAGTCATTCAATTAACCATGTTGTCAAGACCAAACAAGGACTATAGACTGAGATAAAAAGTCTATTGCTCATCTCATGTACATATCTAAGCATAGATGCAGATAATCATTCAGCACATATAATGACTTAGTACACACAAGCACGTCACGATAAAAAAATATCAAGTGGTGGCCTTGAATAAATATCCTTACCCAAAACCTGAGTTAGGAACTTCAGTAACCTGGAGTTGTAATCTTTCTAAACTATAGCATACAAAAGAAAAGGTCTCTATTATCTCTAGTTGTAAATAAAATGACATGTACTAGGTGTATCATAGCAAAGAAATCAAATCCATACAAAGCTTCTGAGTTTAATTGTTTAAATCAAATACTTTATGACGCTTAACCACTCGTCTTCTTCAATCGAGGGTTGTTGTCTCCTAGTCGGACTCTCATAAACTCATTTGAGCTGAAATGTAGAAGCCTTGCTGAAAAAGGGAAGGTTTTCATGTTTCAATTGGTGACAACGACGTGGTCCCACACACTTCTCTCTTCTTCTTCTTTTTTTGGCCGAAAGATAAAAGAGATATTATTATTAAGTTCACTAACCATTGCAAGCATCCGTTAATTTTACATGAGTGGCCATCAAACAACATAATTCACACAAAACAAGAGACCATCAAATAGTAATTCCCTTATGCTCATTAGATGATTCCTTGGTCTCTCAAGGTTAGAGTATCAAGCCTTCACATAAACAAGAGAGAAAGAACCTTCCTATACGAGTCACCCACAATGTGACATAAATCTAATTTTTCAACTTAGCCTTGCAAACACAAAACTTCAATGAACTTCATTCTCACCACATTGGCAATTGTAAGTTCTATTCGTCTGTTCGAACCTAACTGGATTGAAATCAAAATTCCAACATCAAATTAATTAGCCTTGAAAGTTAAAATCATAAACCCCAAATTCCACCACACAAACTAATTAAAACTCTCCCGGTGGAATACTTCGACGAAAGAGAAGAGCCCACTTGATTCTTATGGGAGAGGACAAGATACTTTATCCCCTAACACTCTTACATACTAACCCCACAATCCAATCAAGAATTTCTTGGATGGAAACTGGTAGAAGACACCTAGCAGACTAGGGCAATCCGGAATCTCTACGAATATATAAACCAAAGTAATCCCGACGAATGCGTCCGAACCCATGAATTGTAAACCTCAATTCCACCATACCCTAGAATAAGAAATCATTAAGATATAAACCAACTGATGTTTTATACATTGATGAAGGACGAATGAACATTAATAATCAATTGATTTTTTATAGCATGGATGTAAGATGAAGAAACTAGAAGATCTAGTGACAGGTAGAGACAGGCTAATTCGCAAGAGAGCTTGAAGGTAATAAACTGCATTGCCAGGCTGGGGAGTTAAGTTTAGCCCTAAAACTAATTGGGCAAGATATACGTACTTACACAACTAAAACTATAAATTAGTTCTAAACTATTTCTAGGCCCATGAATCATAAAATCCTAGAATCGAATCAAGAGTTATTTGTTTTCACTTACTTGAACACGAAGATGAAAGCAGCAAAAGAAGGCGTACTTTTGAACATCACTACCTGTACGGGAAAAATCTGTTGATGAGGAGAAGAACCCACTTGATTCGTTGAATGAAAACCTGTAGTAGGAGAACCCTAGCAAAGTTGGGAAAACAAAATAGAAAAGATTGGGTGGGATTACCAACTACTCATGATTAACCCTAGAATACCGCGGTCGATCCATTATCGGCCAAGACCAATTCGCCCAACTTGAGAAATCTTCCACCAGTTCGCACGAAACGATTAGGAGTTTAGACGCCACTGATATGTCGATTGAAATTTTCACAAGGGGTGTGTGATTTTGGGCTCTAATCTTGGTGCCTAAAATTTTGGCAGAACACTGTTGAAAGCTTTTAATGAAACACTATTGTATTTCGGCGTGAGGGGTTTCCTTCCTTTCTCACTCCAGACGCCATACTTGCTTCTCTATGATAGCATAAGTAAAAGAACGCTATAAAATTATGCTATAAAAAGCCATATGTGATGTAGTGTTACCATTACAGGACACCTAACTAGCCTCTATTACACAAGCATATGCAACTACGAGCAATGCTACATGTAGATAATTAAGTGCCATAGATCCGCACACAGATGTGTGTGGAACCATCCAATGCACGAGACCCCTCATGAAACGTCCACGTGTATCGGACTGTTTTGGACACATAAGGGTCCAGATTTTTGTGCGCACAAAGTAATTTTTGTTGTAGTGCTGGAAAGTAATCAAGAACCATAAGGTGATACGAACAAAAGCTAAAATACATTCATCATGAAAAAATTATACAAATCAATATATGTTGGATGAACCTATTGCAAGCCAAAATTGCTTTAGTATGGTCATCCTTAATGCTTAGTTTGATAAAATACAGTATTTGGGAACTTTTAATCCTTTATAACTGAAGATACTACGATGAATAGGTTTAATCCATGTTCAATATCATAAACTAAATTATCTCATAATAACCGAAATACTAGTCCTAAGGATTACAAGCAAAAGACGTCAACATAAAACAAAGCCCAATTCACTTGAGTTCGCTTAACACTCCTTTTGGCACTCAAAAAATTCCTGATATAGCCAACTGTACTAAAAAGGACCAGCAAAATTGCTAGCATAGAATTAGATTTCCAAAAACTATTTTATTCATACAAGTAATTCCATCGAGAAAGTAAGGGCTTTTATTCCTACCACAAATCCAAACCCAAATCCAAAAACCCTCATTCCCCACGACCCCTCCCTCCCTTAATCGACCGCCCTAACAAAAACCTCACCCCGGACAATCAAACCCAAATATGCTTGAGAAGAAACAGAGATAGAGAAATATTGAGAGAGAAACATATAGGGAGAGAGGGATATATATATATATACCCACACACACACCCCGGTAGAGAGTGAAAAGCCGAATACAAAGGAGATAGAGAGAGACTTACAGAGATGAATGAGCGAGAGGCGATTTGAGCCCTAGGGAAATTTTCTCTGCATGAAAATGAAAAGTACCAAATCAGTTTGAAAAATCAAAACAATGAACCCTAAGTCGACCACCCACCTTCACCCAGCCCTACCGGACCTAGTTTCACCACGCCATGGCACCGTCCCTGGAAAACCCAAACGCGGTTGACAAAACTTTCAAACACAGATGTACAAAATTGAGAGAGAGAGACCAGATGAGGATGGGAAACATAAATCAAGCCCTAATTAAGCCGAATGAATCCCTAATTTCTAGTTTTATAACTCAAATGAAGCCCTATTCTTTGCAAATAGGTAAAAATGTACACAAAAGTGCGAGAAAGAGAAGGTTTCATACCTGAAGAGTTTGATTCAGCGTTGTCTCTTCTTTTCGGAGAAGGAGAGCTTGTGGTCTGTAGTGAGGACGAGGAAGAGGGAGAAACGTAATGAAACGAGAATACCAAATCTAAAAGAAAAAAAACTAGGGCTTTACTCATGGCTCTTCTTCGTGTTTACTCAATATCTGAGCTAGAGAAACTAGGGCTTGGTCATACACGTAATCCAGAACGCGTGTAGAGAGAGCGAGAGAGAGAGAGAGAGAGAGAGAGAGAGGGAGAGGGAGAAGAGGAGAACGGCCAGAGCACTGGGTTTTTTCCTGGCTTTGAGCGGAAATTAGTAAGGAGGAGGGAGGGAGGGAGGGAGGGAGGCTGTGTGAAAAAAAGGAAAGTTAGGGTTGGGTTTTAGTGACAAGCAAAACGACGTCGTTTTGCTTGTAAAAATTTTCATTTTACTTTTTGACAGTGTGCCTAAATGAGTTGGAGCCTGGGAGCGCGAAAATTTCGATCTTTCCGTGACAATTTTATACTTGTCACCGAAACTTGTCTTCAGTGAAAAATATTTTGTCACCAAATCTCCTCATTATTTACTCTGGGCACCCAAAGGATTTCGGTGACAAGTAGTAAAATTGTTTGTCACCGTTGAGTATATTCCGTGTCAACACTAATTTTTTGTCACCAAAAGGTGTCCAAGGGTGTCACCATTGGTGTTTTTTGTTGTAGTGAACGTTTCTCTGCTCTCAGCTTCCTTAGGTGAGCTTTCCTAACATTGCTAGACTCTCCACCTCCAGCAAATCCTCCATGGATGACCTTGATCTCTCCAATGGGACCTGACCAAGGCGTCATGCCATCTCTACCTTCCTTGCTTGTATCTTCCCTCTTGGATTGTTTCTGATACTTCTTCGTTACAAAATGTTGAAGTCTCCCTCTTTGAATCAGATCCTCGATCTGCTGCTTTAGGTCAGTACAATCATCCGTGTTATGACCATGGTCCTTGTGGAATTTGCAGTATTTATCCTTAGCTCTCCTATTAAAATCAGTTCTCAACTTCTTGGGCCACTTGAGGTCTGGGTCATCTTGTAGGTTGCTAAGGATTTGTTCTGCCATAGCTATGAGCGGGGTGAACTGCTTATACCTGCCTTGGGGAGGGCCTCCAGTTCCTCCCCGTTTTGGGGAAGATCTTGAGTCCACCTTCTTATTCTTTGGTTCGCCTCCCATCTTGCGGATAGCTTCTCTTCTTTTCTTGTCTGGTGGAGGAAATTCGCCAACCTATGATGGCCCGGCTTGGGAATCAAAGCTATCATGTGAACGTCTTGCGTAGACAGCTTCCTCTGCATTCATGTGTTTTTTAGCTCTGAGCATAAGCTCTGCCAGGGTTTTAGGTGGTTCCTGAGACACGAGGTATAGGAATTGTCCTTAATATAGTCTAGCAATGTATGCAATTATGCTCACGTTATCGTTAGCGTCATCTATCTAAACCACCTCCTTGTTGAACCTTGTGGTGTAATCCCTTAATGACTCCCATTTGCTTTATTGTTAGGAGATGTGTTGCTGGTTTGTCGTAGCATCGGCCAGCAATAAAGTAGCTTACAAAGCTTGTGTTGAGCTCTTTAAAACTACGTATGCTTCCCGATGGGAGCTTATCAAACCAAGCTCGGACACTTCCCTTGAGGGTAACTGGGAATGCCTGACACATTACCTCGTCCGGTATTGTTTACAGATGCATCAAAGATTTATACGTTTCTAAATGATCCAATGGGTGCAAGGAGCCATCGAACGTCTTTAACTGAGGCATCTTAAACTTCTTTGGAAGAGATAGCCTCATGACTTCGGGGTGTAAAAGGTGAATCTGTATTTTGCACCAACTCGTCTACCGTAGCAAGAGTTTGTGCTTTGATATGTTTCATTAGCCCTTCAATTGGTCTTGCATCTTGAGCAATGCCTCTTGTTCGTGGGGTGGCTTTTCTAGGGGTGGCTTGCCATGCCTTCTTCGATTTTGGCTTTCCTTCTCACTGGATTCGCCTTCTTCCTTGTCATCCTCTTCTTCGTGTCGATTATGTCGTAAGTTTAGGATGCTTGGCTCAGAGTTTTGCTTTCGCAAATCTGCGTTTTCCTGCATCGCTATTTGTAATGCTTGGGTTAATGTTTTTATTTGCTCCTGCATTTAAGCAAACACTTCCGGGGTCATTTGATCACCTCCGATTTTGTTTGCTGCGGTGACCTTGGCCGCTTCTGCTGCCTTAACGGCCTGTTCGGCGGCGGCAGTAGCCTTGGCGGCTTTTGCTACCTTGGCTATCTTGGCGGCCTTAGCTGCAGCGGCAGCCTTCATGGCGTCATCAACACCCATTTATGGGGGGTCTGAAGCCATTGTTGTTCTATTTGATTAGGTCTGTACCATACAAAACTGTTCACCCTAAGGTAAAAGTCATTTCCCACAAATGGTGCCAGCTGATGAATCAGCTTTGTCGTTAGCTCCGACCTGAACCTATAAAACAAAGCAAGAGTTCAAGTCACCGATGTGGTGGCGTGTCAACCACCCTCTGATACCTAAGTCAATAGAGTATTTGCTATATGGTGAGAGAATTGAGATTCTCAATTATGGGTTGCGTACCTTTTATTAGAGTTCTACTATCATATTTATAGGCCTTTTGATAGAAGGTTGAGTCCTTGTAGGACTGTATCTCATAGATTCCGGCTTAACTCTTTGAGGAATGTGGAGTCCTGCCTTAGCTAGGAATCCATGGGCGTCATGCCTTAGCTAGGGATCTTTACCTGCCTTTGATCATGTATATCATTGGCATTTTATGCTTAGCTTACCATTAGCATTCCTTTATCCCTTAGGATTTTGGTTTCTCGGCGTGGTATCTTTATTGGAATAAGTATATTCCGTGGGTAATATTATGTACATTATCCTCCTCGTTATAGCTAGGGGCTAGAGCTAGTCCTTGGAACTTTCGCCAGCTTTGTCAAAAGGACGGAGACGGAGCTGGCAAATCCTGACTTTATTTTAGGTAGGTTCCCAGAGAGGTCCTAGTGAGGTCAGCTTAGACTCCCCAGGTCTGTAGTTCTCATAGTGCTAAGCTCCTTAGATCTATCCTACTTATCACCCGTCTTTGATCATGTATATCATTGGCATTTTATGCTATCCCTTAGGATTTAGGTTTCCCGGCGTGGTATCTTTATTGGAATAAGTATATTCAGTGGATAATATTATGGATACTATCCTCCTCGTTATAGCTAGGGGCCGGAGCTGGTTCTTGGACCTTTTGCCAGTTTTGTCTGAAGGACGGAGTTGGCAAATCCTGACTTCATTCTAGGTAGGTTCCTAGAGAGGTCTTGGTGAGGTTAGCTTATACTCCCCAGGTCTGTAGTTCTCATAGTGCTAAGCTCCTTAGATCTATCCTACTTATCACACGTCTTTGATCATGTATATCATTGGCATTTTATGCTATCCCTTAGGATTTAGGTTTCTCGGCGTGATATCTTTATTGGAATAAGTATATTCAGTGGATAATATTATGGATACTATCCTCCTCGTTATAGCTAGGGGCCGGAGCTGGTTCTTGGACCTTTTGCCAGTTTCGTCTGAAGGACGGAGCTGGCAAATCCTGACTTCGTTCTAGGTAGGTTCCTAGAGAGGTCTTGGTGAGGTTAGCTTATACTCCCCAGGTCTGTAGTTCTCGTAGTGTTGAGCTCCTCAGGTCTATCCTATTTATCATTTGGATAAAGTGAAGACCCAAGTTGCAAAGCTTCAAAGCTTTGATATTGTTAAGATTCCAAGAGAGGAAAATATTGAAGCTGATTATTTAGCAAAGTTGGCCACGGCCAAAGAAGATGCCATTCCACGGAATGCACCAGTTCAATACTTAGAATTACCAAGCATCTTAGCTCCAGACATACAAGTTCAAGTTATTGATTACAACAATTCATGGCAGGCCCCATAGTTGAATACATAACAAATGGGACTTTGCCGGATGACAAGGTCAAAGCTCGACAGCTCAAAATCAGAGCTGCAAAGTACCTAATAATGGGAAATGTGTTGTACAGAAGGAGCTTCTCGTTGCCATACCTCAGATGTTTGACCACGGTGGAATCTACGCGGGCTATGGTGGAGGTCCACCAGGGAGTATGTGGAGATCACCAAGGTATCCGTTTGTTGGCCTACAAGCTCCTTAGGTTGTGCTACTATTGGTCAAGTATGCAAAAAGATTGCTACTCTGTGGTCCAAAAAAGTGAGAAGTACTAGTGGTTTGCAAACATCACTCATGGATGCCTTACAATCCTAAACCCAATGAGAGGACCTTCGTCGTTTGCCCAATGGGGAATAGACCTAATTGGCCCACTTCCTATGGCAGCAGGCCAGGTCCAGTATGCAATTATAGTTGTGGACGACTTTACGAAATGGGTCGAAGCTAGGGCACTGGCCACGATCACTTCAGACGTTACTATTGATTTCTTATGGAAATTAATAATTAACCATTTTGGATTATCACGAGTAATAGTCACAGATCGAGGAAAGCAATTTGACAATACCCAATTCAAAGCCTACTATATTTTCAAGGGAATACATGTACATTATGCATCCAAGGCTCACCCAAAAGTCAATGGGCAAGTGGAGGTCGCAAATCGGACTATCAAGAAGGGAATCAAAAAGAGGCTGTGTGAAGCCAAAGGAGCTTGGCCAGATGAGCTTTATAATGTGCTATGGACATATCGTACTACCCCTCGAACTGCAACTGAAGAAACTCCATACTCTCTAGCCTTCGGGGCTAAAGCAGTAGTTCCTATTGAAGTTGAGCTCCTCAACTACAGAACCGCGAGTACCAATGACCAAGAAAACCAGGAAGATCTTAGAGCTGAACTAGATCTCTTGGAAGAGAAAAGGGCTACAGCAATGGCCAAGATAGCCGTATACCAGCAAAGAATGGTTAAGTACCATGAAGCATAGGTTAGGCCAAGAGATTTTAGAGCTGGTGATCTAGTCCTCGGAAAGGTTGAACCAACTAGAAAAAAAGTGGGCAAGCTTGGCCCAAATTGGGAAGGACCATACCAGGTCTTGCACCATGTCAAGGCAGGTGCATACAGGCTTACAACCCTAAGGGGAAAAGAGCTGCCCAATTCATGGAACACAAAGCATCTCAAGAAGTATTACAAGTAGGTGCGTGCAGTAGGAATTTATTTATGTTTTTAGGAAACCTTTTGTTTTCAATAAAACTTTGGCAATAAAGTTGACTCTTTTAGGACTACATGTTCTTTTTGTTCTTTAGCCATAATGGCCAATAAACCTCCCAAAGAGGGCGAATCATTCAATGTTTCCAGTAAATGTGAAATGGAAATGACATGCAAACATAAAAATTATATAATAATTTTTATTTATAATCCACACTTAAAGGGTGTAGAAACCTTTTACATAAAAGTACTTTGTGGGTAAAGCCCACAAAGTTGCAACCTAACCATTACCTCTCTTCCTTGGAGGAGAGGGAACTTGAGGCGCCAGTTGCCCTTGGAAAGCCTCCAACTGATCCCAGTTGGCTATAAGCACCATGCGAACGGTCTTCTCCATCACAGAAAGTGATTCCGCCATGGCATCCATCTTCACACATAGCCTGTTGTTGGTTGCCTTTAGGCTTTGCAATTCTTGGCACAACTCGGAAACTTAATTGTTGTTAGCCATTTACGACTCGAAACTGAATGAGGAATGAGGAGTGATCTATCACAACTACTTGCTTTTATAGCACAAACTCTAGGCAGTTCGTTAACCGCTTACTAATCCAATCAACATAATTACATTCAAAACTGAAATTAAAACGCTACCTCAACTGCTTAAACTAATGAGAGGTTACACAACCGATGACCTTGGGTAGTTGAAACGATTGTTTTTACCTCGAGCAGTTGAAGCGATTGCTTTTACTTAATGCAAAAGATTTGAACCCTCAAGACCAACCTCACATGTTTTACACAAATGCAACATTCTATGGAATTATAGGTCACCACAAAATTAAGAAATATCCCAAGGGAGAATCAAATAAGTGTTTTAATTGTTTGGACGCAAGCAATTTACACACTTAGGGCCCGATTGGATGGTGTATACGGTGGGTGTATTACACAATACACCCGGATGAGGGATCAATACACTGTTTGGCATCCATTTTTCCCCAATATTAATTAATCCCCGTATTCGCTAATACACTGAGAACAACCATAAATTATTGCTACCCCAGCTAATCAGGGTGTATAAGCCTGGTTTTTGACCAAAACACCCCTCCTCATCCCCCTCCCCCAACGGCTCTCTCTCTCTCTCTATTTGCTATAGAGAAACAAGAAGAAGAACAACACCACCAACAACAACAGATCACCACCAGCACCACCACAAAAACAAACACACTCAAAATATGTATGTATATGGAGAGAGAGCGAGAGAGATGTACTTGTTCTTGTGGTGGGTTGTGTACAGATCAGAGAGAGAGACAACCCAGCGATCGGAGAGAGAGACGATTCCTAGATTGGGGATGGGTTGTGTACGGATCGGAAGAGAGACAATTAGTGGGGCCGCTCCTCCTCCTCCTTCTTCTTCTTCTACGCTTCGGTATTTCTTCTCTCTCTCTCTCTCTCTCTCTCTCTCTCTGTGTTTTCATAACTCTCTCTCCGTGTACATACATGTGTTTGGGTAAAGGCAATCGATATCCCCAAAGTTGGGAAAATTATCAAGTGTAGTTGAAACCAACCCAAATAAATGGTGCAAAATAATGGAGAGCAATCCAATGGTCACAAACAATTTTGAAAAAGTGACCATGTGTATTACTCCTACAAGTTCCCCATCTTTAAAAAAAAAAAACAAAATTTATATTTTACAAATTTATTAAATTATTTAATTTGTTAATGAAGTAAATTATTATAGCTTAAAATTGTCGAAAAGTAATTAAATATATTGAGTTTTGCAATTATATAATTAACGTTATACATAATTAACTTTTGGGACTACACAAGGGCAAAAGAGTCATTTGACAACTTTTTCTAGCATCCACCCAATCTTATCCCCCTATCTAATACCTCATTCAAACAATCTACTTTGTAATACACTCTCTATAAATATCACATCAATGTGGGCCTTCCCTTCTTAACTAATATCCCTTACTATCATATCCTCCCTCCATAAATAATACACCCAAAACTAATACCGCATTCAATCAAGCCCTTAGGGGAGTAGGACTACTACAAAAGAAGCTTAGGAAAATTTTCAAACTCAAAGATGTAGCACAGCTATGAAATAAATGAAGCTATAATTCACAGATGTAACACAGCTATGCAATAAAAGAAGCTTAGAAAAATTTTCAAACTCAAAGATGTAGCACAACTGTGCAATAAATGAAGCTTAGAAAAATTTTCAAGCTCAAAGACATTGCACAGCTATGCAATTAAAGAAGCTTAGGAAAAATTTCCAAACTCACAGACGTAGCATAGCTATGAAATAGAAGAAGCTTAGGAAAAATTTCCAAGCTCAAAGACATAGCATGACTATGCAATAAAAGAAGCTTAGGAAAATTTCTAAGCTCACGAACATAGCATAGCTATGAAATATATAAAAGCTCAGGAAAATTTTTGAGCTCTAAAAATTTGCACAGTTAAGATGTATAAGACCGAGCTCAAGTGCTTGGCATATCTATGACAGAAGCAAAAATTGGCAAAATCCACAAAAGTTAGTACGCATAGCATAATCATAACATGCACAAAGACTGTCAAATCTGTCATAGCTTGGCACAAAATGGGGGTATGCCTTCATTTGTACCTGTCATATTCATATTTTCAAAACAAAAGGCCAATGAATGTGATCTCATCAAGATCACCCCTACAAGTCATCAGGAAAAACGAGTTCAAAGCCAACCAACCAAGCAGGAGTAGAGGTCAAATCAAAAGACCACTCCTAAACAAAAACTGTTAAGTACAAAAGTATTTAAAAGTATTTAATTACAGACCCAGGAATTAAATGTTTTCGGCCATTTAAAGGCCAGGGGTAGAAACGTCAATTGCTTGCCCATCACCAGATGATGGGCCAGGAGGTGTAGCTGCCGGAGTTCGAGTCTCAACGGAGAGAGTAACCTTTTCTGGAGTTTTAAGAAGGGATACAATCAAAGAGCTCAGGATAGACGTATCTTTAAATGCCGCATTGTCAGCTTGGTCCTCTTCCTTTCGTCCCCTGTCCAGACTTGATAGCCCCTCATCATCATCCTCAGCCTCAAATTTGGAGAAATCCAAATCTGGGTAAGCCAAGGCCACCCGTCTCCTCATTGCTTCGAACCCATCAAAGTATTGATGGGTTAAGTCTTGACGGTATTCAGGGGACTACAGGAATAGCTCAATAGCATCCCTGCGAGCATTCTTTACTTTTTCTACCATCCCCTGGCTCATGATCTTGTACTTTTCAAGCTCACCATTCCACTTCAAGGTTTTTTGCTCCAAACTTCTAGTTGTCGCCATAGCGACATTTCTCTCCTCTTCCAAACCTCTCTTTGATTGAAAGGTAGCATCCCTTTCACCAATAAGCTTCTTAAGTTCCGCCATCATGGTGGCCCCCTGCTTTGTAAGCTTCATGTTAGCTTCAGTAAGAGTAATGACTTGTGATGAGTAGGGAAAAACCTGACAAGGTCAGCGCTATACGATATACGGACCTGGGAGATAGCGGCCAGCTTCGCCTATAATTCCCAAGGAGAGATAGCCTGTGACAAGGTCAGGGGATACCAGCTCTGCCTATAGGACGGAGCTGGCATGAGGTCCAAGGACCAGCTTTGGCACTTGGTTACAACGGCGATAAAACTACAACTGAAATCCTATAAGATAAGGAATGCTATAGATGAGATAAGCGCTAACCATCCCAGATGTACATGGACTCCTAGCTAAGATAGAACTCCTCCTCACCCCAAGCGGGTGATCCGGAATATAGTCCTACGAGGACTCTACCTCCCAAACAAGATGCCTATAAATATGACGGTAGAACTATAATAAAAGGTACGTAACCCTAAACAGAAAACAAAAATACTCTGAAGTATATTACTGACTTAGGCATCAGAGGGTGGTTGTCAAGCCACCACAACGGTGACTCAAGCTCTCACGTTGTATTTGCAGGAACAGGTCGGGGCCAAACACAAAGCTGATTCATCAGCTGGCGCTGTGTGTGGGAACAACTTCTTCCTTACGGTGAATAGTCTTGTATGGTGGACACTCGATCAAGCAAAACAACAATGGCTTCAGACCCCCCACAAACGGGTGTCGACGACGCCACGAAGGCCGCAAATG
>CM033795.1:42138828-42172828 GCA_019656835.1 Rhododendron ovatum
TCTTGAGTGATATCCAAAGTTCGGACTATCACCTTGGTTTCTTTCAGCCAGGCTTCAGCCAGGGTCGGGTCAGGTCCTCCATGGAAGGCTAGTGGTTAACGCTTGCAAAACTCATCCATCGCTTGTGCATGAGTCATCGATCCCTGTGTGGTGCTTAGGGTGGTGGTCGGTTTGCGTTGTTAGTTGCTGCGATGAAAGCTTACAGCAGTTGGGCCAGGTCTATCGTTCCGTTCGCTCGGTTAGTAACTGGCGAACCATTGGATGTTGATCCTCCATTCCATCCGTTACTAGTATTATCATTTCCCAAGCTATTTCGCGTAGTCACCATCTACAAGTTAAAATTTCTAAGGATTTAGTATATAGGCTTCATCTATATAAGAAAGGCTATATATTAGACTTAACAATGTAATGTGAAACCGTACACAAACAGTAGGCAGACATAAGGGTAAGTGTGCGTACACAAATAATAATCAAGTACTAAAAGAAGCATATAAAACAAGCAATAATTGAAACAAGTCGAGTACCTCAGAGATAGTCAAGGCTTCCTAAGTTAGGTTTTCGTCATCCCTCTTCCTAACTACTATATTAAAAGTCTAACCACTGCTAAGCCTTCCTAACTGATCTAGAAGATGTCCAAATATTGGACCGTATATACGCCTATCTCAGTCTCGTAGGGTGCTTCATCTACAAGGAAAGATATATATATTTTGAATTTCCAAATTCCACATTCGATCCTTGATTTAAGTCATCATCCAATTGTTCGGAAATTCCCAGCTCGGCGGTACTACCAATTTCCATACCTTGCTCCAACCCGAAGGTTGTTTTGTCAGAATTCCACCCAATTTGGACGGTAAACTTAAACTCATTTCACGTTTGTGCAATGGTTGAACTATCTTATGGTCTACCCATGCCATACTTCCCAAGGCCGAGGTTTTAAACCTAGGGCTCTGATACCAAGTTGTAATGCCCCGATTTTTGGGAACGTTAATTTAATAAATTTTCCACATTTATTAAATGGAAAGAAACATAAAGTCATTACAAGCCAACTTATCCCCAAATTCGTGTTACACTTATTTAAATAGATAAGGGAGGGGTACTAGGGTAACTTCTACTCCTCTGGATGTCCGTCTTCTTCTGCATTATTCTGCTCAGCACCAAACTCTTTCAAATTATAAAATTCCCCCTGTACGTCTCTAAACTCTGGCATAAGATGCCAGGGTCACAAAAGTAACACCATGAGCAATTAAGTCCAATAGCTAACTCTTACCCCTATGTCCCATACACTAACAAAAATAACATATAACAATTTATAAAAAACAAAATTGAGCATCACAAAAATACTCAAAGGTGTCGGTGTCTTTCAGAGTTATCACAACATATTGTAAACCGTGTCATCATTTTTCAAGTATCGATTCCACTTTCCGTTTTATTTTCTCGAGCATTGGTTCCGCTGACCATCTTTCAGGACCTACTGGGCTCCCAGGCTAAGTTCAGATTTTGCCACCCAAAAGCACTAATTCCGCTGACCGTCTCTTTCAGGACCTGTCGGGTTCTCAGTCTTTAACCATTTCCCATTTCATAATGCATACACGGCACTAGTTCCGCTGACCATCCTTTCAGGACCAACCGGGCTCCTAGGCCACACACGCACACCCAAGCCATGATTCCGCCGACCTTTCTTTCAGGATCTATCGGGCTCTCATGCTCACACATGCACACATGAGCCATGATTTCGCTGACCATCTTCCATGGAACTACTGGGTTCTCATGTTCACACAATCATTAATCTTTTCCACATTCATTCTCGTTTCTCGTGTCTCGTAAACATGCATCATTTTCTCGCGTTCACATTATTCTTTCAAAGTTTACTAAAATGATGCGATAATAATAAATCACTAATTTCATGCAATTCTATTTTCCGACAACATTGAAAAATTATAACATCACAACTTATCAACAATCATGCAATTAATTAAGCACTACAATGATAAAATCAACCTTCTCAACTTAAACAATTTAATCACGGAATATCATAAATAAATAGTTAAACATATAACACATCAACATTATACTTAGGTGAACAGATAGGAGGTTTCTCCCATTCTTCTCGGCGGTAGACCGGCTACGAAGTACGTCGGGTGAAATCGCGGGCGGAGTAACGTCATTTCGGCTCGATCGAAGAATTAAAAGAGAATAGTTTTTTTTTTTTCTTCTTTCCCTCTTTCTTTCTCTCCTTCTATTCTACTTGGTGATGTGTGGAATGGAGGGGAGGGGTGCTAGCTATTTATACTAATTGGGTTAGGATATAAACCAAGTATATTCTTTTCTTAATTAATATCAAGTGGAATAATTCCAAGGATATTCTTTTGTGCCAAAGCATATTCCTTGAATAATAAAATCTAAGGGTTTGATACCGAGAATATTCTTACTGTAATAAAATCTAGGATTTGATGCCAAGAATATTCTTAGAATAAAATCAAGGGATATTTAATCCAGTAGATTCCAAAGGATAAGATCATAATCTTACAAAATCTTATAATATCTAAACAAAATCCTACAATATCTAACAAAATCTTATAATATCTAACAAATCCAGTCAAATCTAAGTATATCTTAGGATATCCAATCATATCTTATCCTAATCATATCATATCTAATAAAATCCAATGAAATCTTATCCTAGATTTTTAGGATCATGGACCGAAGGTTAGGGTTTGCATGTACACAATACATATATATAATAGAGTTTTAGTATTTTCTTTTCTTAAAAAAAATTATATCATTTACTAAAAGAATAGTAAATTAAAATATAAGAATTGCAAGATAAAAGTTTAGTTTTTATTATGAAAAATTAGGGTTGTTGCACCTTCTTTGCCCACCTTCCCTCTTTCTGATGTTAACTGTCTGTCTTCGGTATGAAGATTTTATAAAATACCTTTAAGCCCATCCATTAAGAGGGTATTCTATATTACACTAATGCACTCCGAGGATGTAGTTGATGAGTTTTTTTTCTGTGTGCTCGATCAACGACCTGCAAAACAGTTTGCTTGACACCGGTGTGGTGTCAGCCAAAGCACCTCCAATGCCCGAGTCAGAATTTATTTGGGGGAAAGTAAAGTAGAAAGTAGATATGTTGGGGGGAAATGAAGAGAGGAAATAAAAACCTCTCTCTCTCTCTCTCTCTCTCTCTCTCTTATTTCCTTTCTTCATTTCCCCTCTTTCTTTCTCTTCCTTCTTCTTTCTTCTCCCCTTTCCCTCTTTGGATTTTTCTTTTCTCCTATCCTTTTCGTCATTCGTTACACTTCTCCGACCACTATTTTTTGGCTGCTTTAGTTTGACGCCGGCAACACTGTTGGGTGCTCCCGGTTTTGGGCCTTACGACAAGGTTTGTTCTTGGTTGTTGGTGGAGGCCGGCTATGGGCCTATAGCGATGGGGTTGCAAGATGCCGATGCAGCAGGGCTGGCCCTGATATTTTGGAGGCCTAAAGCGAATTCTAAAAATGAGGCCTTACATTTTTTAACCCAAAAAAAAAAAAAATCAATGTAGGTGTCTAATATAATGTAAAACAATTAAACATACCATTTTAGCTTCATAATTTAACTAAAATAAATTTTCAATTTTTTTATACAATCAGAAAAAAAATGAATCAAAACGTACCTTTCATACACTATGTTTTCTCTGACTAATTATTTATTAACTTTAATTGTAAGAATATTATGTTTAATAAAAGGATAATTAATTATTTTAAACCTTTTTTTTATCAAAAAGTGTTTTCTTTGTGAAATAGATATTAAAAATAGAAAATTAAAAAAACAAAAATTATCAAAACATTTATTGTGTGCAAAAGATTTAAACCTTAATCTTGAATAGCATTTACAAAAACTAAATCACAACCAATACTATATGATAGTACAAGTCATGCAAGGAGTAGTCTGGAAAAAATTGAAGGCGAGATGGGCCTCCTGGGATTCGAAGTGAAGAGTTCAGGGTTTAAGCAAAATGCACCAACCATTGGTGCTAGAACTCTACTTGTGCTAGGACTTAGAATAACTTTTATATATATATATATATATTAATGTGTTATATGAAAAATGAGGCCCAATTTTTGCTCGAATTTCGGAGGCCTAAGGCTCCGTTCAATTGTCAAGAAAGTACAGGAAAGGATGGGAAAATCAACTTTCCCATGATTTTTGTAGTGTTCAGTTGGCAGGAAAGTAGTGGGAAACATGTTTTTAAGTTTTCCTGCAGGAATTACTTTCTTGCAAAAGTGATCCTACAAAAAACACAGGATTTTGCGTCGCGGGAAAAGGTAAATAAGTGAACACTCACAAAATTTTCCCGAAAGTTTCTTTTTCCTGACAAATGAACAACTAAACCTTAAGTATTCATGCAAAATTCTTTTGTCAAATGAACACTCACAGGAAAATAATTTTCTTTTTCTTTTACTTCACCTCACTTCACTTTTTCTGGGAACCAATTTCTCACACAACTTTCTCGACAACTGAACGGAGCCTAAAGTGATCGCACCTAGAGCTTCACCTCAGGACCGGCCCTGCGATGCAGTGATCTTTAGTTTCTCTGTGCCTCCAGCGATTTGTGCCGTTGAATATCAGTCTCAGGTATGCTTGGGTTATGATCAGAGTTCATGGGAGATTTCCATCTTATGGCTTCTGGTGGAGGCTTGCTTGTCAATGGTGGCTGTGGAATGCTTCCGTGTGGGTGATGGTGACTCTGATGGACAGTTGTTAGGGTGAAACTTTTTTGGGTTGTGTTTTAGGGGTTGGTTTTTGGATTTGAACTTTGACCCATTAGGTGATTGGACTTCGCCGATTAGGTGTTTTACGGGCTTTGTCTCTTGAGTGTATGGGGTTTTTCTCTTTTGGTTTTCTGTCCAATCTTTTATTGGGCATTCGATCTATCATTTATCGAGTTTTAATAAAATTTATTTTGCAGATAAAAAAGAGGTAGTCTTTTTTTCTTTTTTTTTTATCCGAGAGGTAGTCTATATTAAAAACTCTCTTACTTTCTCCGGTATATTCAGAATTATAGGTACGATAGTAGATGTGGAAAAGAGATTGGGAAAATGACGGCCCAGGATGTGTTTTGATAATTAATACCTGCCAATGACATTTTTAGCATTAACAAATGTTCTCACTATGTCATTTACAGATATTAATTATCAAAACATATCATTGACCGTCATTTTCCCAAAGAGATTGTCCTGTAAATGGTCTTTGCTTGTGCATCTCAACCCACCATTTGTGAGAATATACTTCAAATTAAGTTGTGTTCATTCAATTTAATCCAAGGAAGCGTCTAGAATGTAGATTTAAATATCGGTTGCTACATAGTGGTCATTTTCTTGGCCCTCTGATACCGCTACACCCCGGTGTACTGGTTCACTGCTATCCAAAACACTCCCATATCAACCAATTCTTGATACATTGTTAGAAACACGTGCTGAAAGATTGATTCTCGCATCGGATGAATAAAAAAATGATTGGATCTTAATATACAATTGAATGATTCAAAACTTATAAGGCTTAGCCTTGTCATTCAATGTATATTGGATCCAGGTGATATAGCGTGGACTCTGTAAATACCCCAATGGATTGGGCCTACGTACTCGGGAGAACGTCAGGCGAATCAGACTCCCAACAAGTGGGGTATCAGAGTCGATGGCTGACGATCAATAGGTACAAGTGGAGTATCAGAGCCAATGGCTGACGATCTATAGGTGGACTACTCTCTTGGATGCATCAGTGGTCTTAAGCTTGCACAGAGACTCTTGAAGAAGCGAGAATTCCATTGTAACTCTTGATGTAACAGAGAAATTCTTGATGCATGCGGCAGGTGGCTGGCATTTAGGTGGCTCTCATGGAGATCATATGGTGACTCTCAATGGAGTGAGTGCGGTAATAAGCCCGGTTTCGAACACGGTATTGGAGAACCGTAATAAATAATCAAGAAATAAGAGAGATAAATTAGTGGATCAGATCGATGAGGAGCTAGGACCAATGCTAGTAATAGTACTAGTACATTTTATATTTTGTATGTAAAATTGTTGTAGAGTCGAACATGTACTTTGTTCTCAAAAAAATAAAACAAACATGTACACACTCTCTCTCTCTCTCTCTCTCTCTCTCTCTAACTAAAAAGGTGGGCAACAAAATTCAATAGAACCAGAATAAGGGATAACAATACGTACACCTCCCTCTGTCTCTCTTTCTTCTCACTTTTTTTTTTAACGGAAGAAGCAAATTCATTAATCAAGCCATACGACATCTACAAATAACTCCGAATACAGAACAGGACATACGGCAAGTACAGATTTTCACCAAAATACAGAGAAACATAGACACAATATAAGAAAAGCTAAGAGACGAAACTAGTGTCTAGCGTCTATGCAAGAGCCAAATGCTCACTTTTTGACACCGTCAACATGGCCGACTAACGCGGAGCTAGTACCCAGACACTACTGTCTCAGGATGGCGGAGCTTCGAATCAAAGATAACATTAAACCTGTGGAAATCAGTCACCTGATCTGGGAAGACCAGATCGGAACAAAACCATCCGGGAAGACCCACCGGGACAAAAACCGGACCCAACATCCGGATAGAAACCGGCCATAACATCCGGACATAAACCGGACAAGAGTTCGGACAAAACAAAAACGAAACACAAAACCAAAAACCTAACCTGCCGAAACACTCAAAATAGCCACCATAGAACCGCCGCCACAACCACCGCACCAACCACATGAATCACGATAGCCCCTACTGTCAGCATGCCCAGTCCCAACACACCATATTCACTCAAAGCATCGACACCAACAACCCAGCAAAATCGCACCATTCACCACCTGAAAGGGCCAAAGTGCCGCTAGGCAAGAGACCGGCTACCTCCAACAAGGTAGAATAGCGGTCTACAACAGGATCTAGAAAATCGGCGGAACGGGATACACCCAGCAGAGTATCTGGTGAGATCTTACTGGAGGGGGGGAGGGGGTGGAAATGAGGAAGGAAGAGGGAATGGGAAGAGGGAGGGGGAGAACAACAGCCCACAGAGGAGAGGAGCGCCGGCAAGAAAAGGGTAGAAGAAAAAGGATGAGAGAGAGGCGCCCGGGGAGGAGGCAGCGCCTCCCCAAGCAAATAATAGCGGCTAGGGTTTCTCTGGTTTTCTTCTCTCATAGGAGATGCCTTAATTGTGTCGATTGGTCAAATGGTTATGCTACACTGTTGGTATTAATTTGAATTTTTGTGAAGTGTTTTACTTATTTTTGTTTTTGAAAGTGGAAAAGAACATGTATAATACACTTTGGTCATTTTTGTCGTGTGCAAGCTAGAAATGGGCTTCATGTAAATCAATTTTTGAACTTTTTGACATATACGTATCTCATATTTATATACTATAAGGATGATATTTTGTTGCTAAATTTTATATATATATATATATATATATATATATATATGAGGTTTGGTCTCCCTTTAATTACTATGAATCCAGTGTCCGCCAATGGCCCAATGCATACATGATTCTCACTTAGGGGTTGTAAAGAATATTTGTGAAAGATTGAGTCCCACGTCGAATAAATAAGAAAAAGATTAGACTTCAATATACAATTAAATGGTTCAACTTCATCACTAAAGTGGATATGAGTCATTCATTATATATTGGGTTCAGATGATGTGGTATGGACTCCGTGAATTTCCCAACAGCTATGCGCACTCAAAAGAATCTCAAGCAGATCAGACTCCCAACATATTTATCGCTTTGAATCTAATTTTTTGACTGCCGCAGGTGCTAAGGCACCAAATTTTTTTTAAAAATATAATCACAAAGGCTACATCATTATTCCGTTACGCATCATTCGGTACCCCACTACTTTTCTGCTACTGCAATTATTTTGATGATGAACTTCAGTTTGTACCCATCTAAGATAGTAGCGAACAAAAAAACGAATAATAGCCATCAATTAAAAAACAACAAAATGTAATAATGAAACGGTCAGAGTCACACAAGATTACAAATGGGCAACAAATCACAAGAGAATGCCAGTGCAATGTCCCATCCACTTTCCTGAGGCCTACAAAGAAGGTAGGGCAACGTTTCTGTTCCTGGAAAAACTTTTTGCCACAAACAAATTTTATTGGTTTGTCAATCTTTCTTCTTCCTTGCGAATAGCACAATGCTTTGCCATATTTTATTGGTTTGTTCAAAATCAAACCATATTTTATTGGTTGTTTGACAATCATGGCATTTAAAAAATTAGGAGGCTTTTGGAAACCTATTTTATTTACATAATAAATTGTGAATTGTAAAATTTTGAATTGTGGGTCAGGATAGATTATGAATTGGTAGAGTATTTAGAAGATATGTGTATAATAGATTTTGCATAATGTTTGAGAGAATAATCCTCAATATAAATTATAAATTAGAGTTTTACCATGTTGCCATTGATTAATTATCATGGTTTTCCAATAAATAGAAAGTCAAAGGTAATTAGGTCATTTTGTCCGTAAGAGAGAATCAAAATGCAAAATGATTATGCAAAAACTCCTATAGAATTGATTCTCATATTGTGGCTCTAAAATGTGATTTTGAAAATGTATATCGAGAAAAGGCATCCTCATTGATGGCTGTCAAACACCCATAATACAATAATGCAAAATGGAGAATCTAATAATTTGGCTACCAAACGGCCACTAAATACAAATCAAGTAGAGTATCGTGACAAACCTTAAACGAAGAACTAGGCCGCCAGTGACTGAGCAGACTCATCTCTCTGGGAAGAGGAGTCATATAGTACGCACTATTGCATTACGGCGGATGGTGCACTTCTGTGGAATTTTATTAAAATTCCATCATTGTGATTTGAATACCTCTTTTTTTTTTTTCAAACAATAAGATAAGATTTTATAAATGATAGTCGATACCACCTATGACGCCCTGCACTAGCTGACCTGCTTAACTCTTAGCCTAATCACGTGACTCAAAAAGTTAATCTCAATCTTTCCTAGTTGGCTGCAACGTCCCCGTTGCACCACATGGTCCATCACTTCCACCCACCAGGCGATGTGTGAAGCTCCCTCCTAAGCACGTTAAGCACCTCAAGCTCCTCACTTGTCGGGCCCACCTAAGCACAACACACACCTCAAGCTCCTCACTTGCGGGACCCACCTCACACTTCCGGTTGGTGTCGGCTCTAATACCACCTGTGACGGCCCGCACCAGCTGACCTGCCTTACCACTTGATTCAAAAGGTTAACCTTAAGTTAATAGTAGCTGGTCAGCCTTTACTTATATACCACAACGAATCCCCTTAACCCACCAATGTGGGACTAAGAGTTGAGGTCTCACAATAACGAAAAACATCAGAACGGACATCCATCCCCATGGAAGGGAGATAGAAGCCACAAAGCGGACCAAACTCTTAAGTCCTAAAACCAATACTTTTCATAGCTTGAAGAGCAAAACTATGAGCTGCACAAAAGCCATTCCTCTTCGCAAAATCCACCACGGCCGCATCAAATCTTCCAATGGAACAGAGGAATAGAGACATGTCCAAGAAATAGTAGAAGAGATCCCTGAGGAAAAACGACAGCCAACACCCACAAAGGGTGAGAGAGTCCATGTAGGAGAGAGATTCACACAAAAGGAAAAAGCAAAAAGAAAAAGAAAAAATCTTCACAATCAACACCAAACCAATCTAGCACTCCTACTCTGGCGGACCAAGCGTGCTCCACAGACTCGATCAATCACATCCACAAGCTAATCCACAAACCCGAGACTCACCTCATGTGATGGAACATTGACGACTTTGTGAAATAAATGGTGGAGGCGATGCGCCAGTGGAAAAGACGAAAGGGTCAAGGCAGATGGAAGCATAAGAGTGGGGTGATCGTGGAGGATGGTGAAGGGAGGAGATAGATCTCCAATCAAACCCATGGAGAGAATGCCCGAGTGGAGAGGAAATGACAGCCCCCCTCCGCTCCATTTTGGGTAGAAACCCTGGGGGAGATGTAAAGCGGAAATATAACTTACTATCAAAATATATAGTCCCCCCTTGAAATATAACTTGCCCCTTACATTTAAAAAAAAAAAAAGAGAGTGGGAGAAAGTGTTTAGTATTTTTTTTTTACCTACAGCCATAATTCCTGAGAATTTGAGTCTAAAACCTAATTATATTCCAGAGAATTGGGGGGGCTGAAGCTTAATTTTAAAAGCAATATTTATATTTTTGAAGGGCTAAAGCCTAATTAAATTTCACCTTATTTGATTTTACCGTAAAAGCTTTAGGTGTCTAAGCATCTCGAGTTTCAAAATCTGTCAACGATTTCGGAGTTGAGTCAAGCGTAGGTGTAGACAGGATAGTCCAGGATATATCCTCCTATCGATAGGTTGATTCGGCTTATATTAACTTTATCCGTTTCAACAGCTACAACGGAATGTGCGTTTTCTACAACGAAATGTGTGAAGACAAGACTCCAGAATAAATTGGAGGATGAGTTTTTAGCAAGTTTCTTGATCACTTATATCTAGCAAGATATTACTCGAGGGTTTGACACGGACTCTATCATAGATGTTTTTAATGACATGAAAGAGCGTCGAGTATAGTTCAAATGCTTGATTTTAATAGATAGGATTAGGGAAACGTTAATACTTTTGCAATCTAAGTTGATATGAGAAACAATTTTTTTTAAAACTAGATATGAGAACGTGTTTAGATATATGTATATGCATTGGTGTTATTTTGTATTTTTTGGAGGAGTAGTGCTAGTCGGTACCGAAATAATCATAGGGACGTCTCCGGCCACCGGACGGCCGATCTGAGTCGTCCAAAAATTCTATAAAAAAAAACGAGGGGCCCGCGCCAGAATCAACGGCATCCAAGGTGTGTAGGGTGCTTGATCCGAGCACCCCTTTTTTCTGTACATATACATCCGAGGTGTATATACATATATACAGAAAAATGGGTGCTTGGATCAAGCACCCTACACACCTCGGATGCCGTTGATTCTTGCAAGGCCCCCTCGTTTTTTTTTTTTGAATTTTTGTACAGCTTGGATTGGCCGTCCGGTGGCCAGAGGGTGCGGCGCGGCCGTCCCTACAATTTCGGTACCGACGGGGTCGGTACCAATATCATTTTCGTTTTTGGAGTTAGTAAAAATTCACATTGTTCTTATTTCTTTTTAATCATTTTGATTGTATAATTCTCACCTCTACTATGCGAAAATCCTGGCTCCTTCCCTGGTTCTGGCATAAGAACTTGGGACCCTAAGCTTCATGTTTGATTATCGACTTCTTTTGGGAGAGATAACAGTCCTTTTTGATGTATTCGTTTATTCTGTGTGATTGGCAATAAATTAAAACTTCTACCATTTAAGAAAAAACAAAAAACAAAATCAAAATGAAATACGGTACAAAATCAATTGTCTGATAATTCAATTAGAGCCACCACAAATTGGTCCTAATAAATGGAATAAAGCAGCAATGCATATATGGGATTGATTTGAAGGCGAGCATAATCCGAAATTTCCGTTAGTGTTGAAGGGATTGAGAAGATTAGGAGAATATGGTTCTTAATTTGGACCATTGAATGAATTTCATTGGCGAAGAAAAAATTCGCTCATTTATTTTCCAAAGCCGAAGCATGACGTTTTTTTTTTATTCTTTGGAGGTTTTGTTAAAAACCAGCTTTGCGGCTTAGGCTTTGTTTGTTTCGATATAAAATGTTTTACAATATAAAATATTTTTTTTTTAAAATAAAGTTCAAATTTTTATTTTTTGGGTGTTTAGTTGACAGTTGAAAATATTTTCAAAAATTGAAAAAATAGTGTGTGTGTGTGTGTGGTGGTTGGGGGTGGGGGGTGGTGGGTTGGTTCGCTTAATCGGTAAAGAGATCTGAGAACATTGGAATTGAACGTGGGTCAGGACCGACGATCGAGAAAACTGAGTAGTGAAAATTGCAGTAGAGGGCAGCGGGTTCATTTTGGAAAATAACTTACGGAGTATTTAAGGGTAAGTCATTTTCATCCAATTAATGAAAAATGTTTTACTCATTTTTTACACAACCAAACACCAAAAAATAGGTAAAGTATTTTACCAAAAAATATTTTACGCCCAAACAAATGGAGACTTAATCTTAAATATTTTCAAAAACATATGGGTAAAAGTAATTCTTTTTTTTTTTTTTAAATTTTCCAATTCCACTCGTCGAGATCAATCAATAATCACAAAATTTTGGTGCAAAATTAACAAATACGATTATTTTTTGAATAAGAACAAATGCCCAAAAAGCTAATGAGCACCCGGCCTAAATTTAGATTTACTCATTACGATGACCCACAAGTTATATTTGTTTCCATGGTTGTTGGGATTTGTTTTGTGACAAGTTAGTTGATTCCTTATCAACTAGCTTGGGGTCCTTCGCATATGATTTGTCGTTGGAATAGGTGTCAATCTCGTTGGAAAGTATTCTTGGCGTTGTGGTGCCACTTTTCTCTTCCTCTTTTTCTTGTACTTCCTTTCTCCTCTTAATAAAATTTTCTCCAAAATATTTGTCACATGAGAAAAAATTATTTCCGGACTAACCGGTAACACTCTATTACTAGCAAAGATCCGTGCTATGCACGATTTCAACAATGGATATTAAATTTAAAATCTTGAAATTTCATTTACAAAATGGATAGAAACGTCAAAGTAACTTTAGTATGTGTTTATTACATTTACGCTTGTTGTCTTATGAGTATTTAATAATAACTACGTGGATCATAGAGCAAGGCAAAATAGGAGGAAGAAACAAATAGCAATCCACTGTTTTACATAGTTATAACTTAGGCCCATTTCCACTTACAAAAATCACTAAAAACTTTATGCATTTTACCATTTTATTTTCAATACTAAAAAAACTTTCAGCATTTTACCATCTCGTTTTCACTAACAAAAAAAATTGTCAACAAACACTTCTTTTGGACTCTAAAAAAGGGTGGGAGGGAGTATTATTGATTGAGAGAGAAGTGCTCTCTTTATACTCACGGGTTGGGATCTCATCCAGTGTGAAAGTATCCAGTATTGTCCAGTTTGTGGTGAGGATGAACTCCATCCAACCACATTGAAATCAATGGCTATTTTTAGGCCACGACATTGCTTTCCCACTAACCCTTCAAATGGAAAGAAAGGAACAAGTAGGGAGTATAAAATAAAATAAAGGGAAAATTAGTCATAAGGACCGTAAAATATTTAACTTTTTGAGTTTTTTTAGTCATAAGGCCAAAACATGTTTAGGCACTTCCATAAGATTTTAGGGTTCACTTTCTTATTATACTAGGGTTTTAGTAGTTTAAACACTTTCATAGGGTACCTTGAGGTTTATGCATTTTCATATATAGGGTACTTTAGAATTTTAGGCACTTTCATAGGTACCCTAAGATTTTAGGCATTTTCATAGGATACCATATGGTTTTAGGCACTTTCATAAGCACATTTGTCCTTATATTTGATTACAAAAAATGTTTGTCCTTAAGATCAAAAAATATAAATATGAGGGACTTTTGACTAAGTCTCCCAATTAATGGCTTCAACAACTCTCTTATAACTTACTTCCGTTTTGGCCTAAATAATTCATTTATTATTATTTTTACTTATTTTTTTTGTACTAGTTAATTTGGTGTTGATTTTTATAAGATTATTGGTTCGTCTTGACAATGGAAATCTAAAGAGTTAAACATTATGAGCAAAATATTTAAAAAGCGATTCCAAGCTTGATGTTTTAAGGGACTTGGCTTTATTTTTTGTTTTTATTTAAAAAAAACTTGCATTTGTCAGCTTTATGTAAATTATTGGTTTGACTGATGATATGAATCGAAAAAGTAAAAAAATTAATTTGGTTAATAATTTTTATTTTTTGTCTTTATTATTTTAAATTGGGTTCATTATTTTACTTTCTCAATTCCTATCATCGAGACAAACCACTAATTCCCAAAATTTTACACAAAGCTGAAAAATGCAAGTTTTTTTATTTTCGAATAAAGACAAAAAATTAAGCCAAGTCACTTAAACAAAATCAAGCTCGGAATCACTTGGACTTTTTAAATATTTTGCTCATAATGTTTAACTTTTTATGTTCATATCGTCGAGAAGAACCAATAATCATAAAAAAAAATCTATGCAAAACAAACTAATACCAAAAAAGTACAAAAAATTAAAAAAAGAAGAAGAAGGAATTATTTAGGCCAAAACGGAAGTAATAAGAGTTGTTGATTTTATTTTATATTATTGCTTTCTTTCTGTTTGAAGGGTGAGTGGGAAGGCATGGTGTGGCTTAAAAATAGGCATTGATTTCAATGTGGTTGGATGGAGTACTTCATCCTCACCGGCCACAAACTGGAGTACAATACTTGGATATATACATACTTTCACACTGGATGGGATATTATTCCCAAACCCGTACATATACTCACTAGTAATTAAAAACTACAAGAGTGATGAATCCCAATGTACGTATATCTTTTTTTTTTTCCAAAGTTTAGGATAGATTTTATTAATCCCAGGGAAATAAAATCAATACATCAAGAAGGGCTTCCCACGATCGAATCCCACTCCCTCTCACACCGCCAAATTGCTGATCCTTCGAATAAAACTCACTCTTGTATCTTCAAACTCCTGCCTTAGCCGGGTCACATCCGCAATTAGAACCCCAACTGCTGTGTTGACATCTTGCTGCTTTTGAATCATGCCAATCACCAATTGGAAATCCCCTTCAATATGCACCTTCTGCAACCCAAGTTCTTTCGCAAAGACCAAACTTTCTCGTGCCGCCATCGCCTCCAACACTACTGGGCTCATCAAAAATCTGAAGTGAAAACCTCTAGCCGCTCTAAAATGGCCACGCGAGTCTCTGATCACAATGCCTAGCCCGCTTGACTTCCGGTGATTGTCCAGTCCCCCATCGAAATTGATTTTAACCCACCCATTCATGGGTTTTTTCCATTCAACGCTCTTCCACAATGGTGGCATGACCAGAGTCCACAATCCTTGGTATTCGTTCATTAGACTTCAAGAAATCTACTGCCTCGCAAATTGCAGCAGTGCAAGCCGCATCCGGTCTCCACAGTTTATTACTGAAAACAACGTCGTTTCTGCATTTCCAAATTCTCCAAACGATATAACCCACTGTAGCCCACACATTCTTGTTTTCCTTCATCCCTTTCCATCTCTCTAATAGGTTATCCCACCAATCAAGACTGAATCACCCTAAATAGAATTCATGTTATTCCCCAACGGAGAAAGCCGCCATATGATCTGAGCGAAGGAACATCTGGCTAGTAAATGAATAGCCGATTCCCTATCCTCTGAACATAGGGGGCACAACGCATCGTTAACCATCCTCCTCTTGACCAACACGTCTTTCACAGGAGCACTATCATGCAAACATTTCCACACAAAATATTGTATTTTACCTTGACAAGGAAGCTACCATACACTTTTCCATACCTTCTTCCTTCTTTCTCTATTACTTCCCTCCCCCTCAACCATAATATTGATCAAGACAGACCAATTAAACATTTAGCAGTAAACTATTTTCCTGACCAAAGAGATGATTTTGTGACACGTACGTCTATGCCCAAAGTCATCGATGACTCGTAGTAGCGTAAAATCTGTGTTATGTACGGGACAAATTCATGTGCACACACATATTTAATGTAAAATATAACTTCATATCAAACAAAATTTTCTAAGTTCAATTTTTCAAAATTCATAAAACATTCAACATACATGTACAAAGAATCAAATAAAGTTGAATTAAAAAAAAAATTCTCTGAAACTTAACCTAAGTAAATGTTATTATGAAATTCACATTGCCTTGACCTAGAAAATAAAGTTGCCATCACAACGACCCCGTAGAATACTTCTTTTGTCTTTATTTAATTTACTTTTTATTTTTTTATTTTTGCATTTGTTAGTTTTGAGTCTATTTTTTTATGTGTGGATTATTGGTTCATCTTGACTAGAGGGATTCATCTTGATTATTGATTCATCTAAAAGTAAGAAGTTATGTTCAAAACTAAAAATTCTTTGATTAAAGAAAACAATAATACTAAACTAACACATTTTTGGATTATTTTGGTCTTTATTACAAAAAAAAAAATAATTTTGAAAGTAAATTTTAACGTTTTAGATTCCTCTCGTCGAGAGAAACCAATAACCCACAAAAACTTACGCAAAACTAACAAATACAATTTTTTTTAACAAAGACAAAAAATAATCATCCACAAAATTGATGAATTAACAATAATAATGGTCAAGGAATCACAAAACCAATAACAGAAGTTTGGTATTGTAAGGCACTATGACAGCCGAAAGAAGGAATCATTTAAAGAATAAATTCAAGCAAAGATGGCAACAGATAAACAAGAATCCCAGTACCCATAATAGTATCCCTGCGGCTACAACAAACATGATGATAACAAACTTGAATAAGATACGACATGATCTAGAACCTCACGAATCTATGCTACATGTGCAAATCTATGTTAGAAAATTAGCTTTATGAAATTTACAGGAAAAAAATACTGGTTTTCAAAGTTAAAATTTCTCAACAAGTTCAATTGAAATAAGAACGGGAGAGAGATAAATGATAGATAATAAGTTTAGGGGTTACAGACCCCGGACGGTCATGAGGACCCACCAAGGATTGGAACATTTTTCTTGTAGTGATAATAAGTGGTCGCGAGGGATTTGCATCCACAATCGACTAACCAAAGCTAAAAGGTTGATAAGGTTAGCAACGATATTTGTCAAATACATAACAAACCTTATAACAATTAACCAAATTTTGGCCCTAACAAAAATTAGCAACATTTTGCTAATAACTAAATTTAGTGGACATCATATCTTTTCAATCAAATAAACCCATCATTACACAAAACCACACCCACCACCCCCCCCACACCCCCCCCCCCCCCCCCCCCGCAACAATGTTTTCAAAAAATTAATTTAACTGTTTTTGTAGTGCCTCGAATTTTGGGAACGTTAAAAGGACAATTTAATTGAAACTTCAAACTAGAGTCTCGCTCATTATCACAATCTCCAAAAGAGTGCTTTTATTACAAAAGGGAGCGAAACTAAGGTTCCTAACTATAACTCCGTCTGCTCCTCCATCCTAGCTAACTCTTTAGTTTCAAAGGCCTCTAAGGTGTACAGCTCACTTTGATCATCTACAAAGTCTGACACATTACACCAGCGTCGCCACCAGTATAATATGTCAGGGTCACCAAAGGTAACACTATGAGCTACGAGAGCTCAATAGAATAATCCATACCTACTAACCCTTAACTTACAATCAACAGATCATAAAATTAACGATTTCCACTTCGTACATGCATATCTAACAAAACAGTTAACAACGACACATCTATATTCACTATCCAAACTAATCTTTGTGTCCATGATTTTTTTGTATTTCTCCTACGCGACTCGTCGTGGACCGTGTCTCCATTTATCTTTTACCAAATCAACATTTCCAAAATCGTCCTTTTACACACCCAACCTCGGTTCCGCCGCGCCGGTCTCTCGAGTATCCTCATAATGGTTCTGCCGCGCTAGGTTCTCATTGGCACACAAAAATATTGAATTTGGGATTGGCTCCTCTCCACGGATAACCAATCCACAATTCAAAACTCTCGGTTCCGCCGTTCCGGGTTCTCGAGTATTCCCACAATGGTTCCACCGCTCCAGGTTCCCATTTGGGTTTTCGAAAATCACAATTCATCCCTCGGTTCCACCGCTCCGAGTTTCCGAGCATACCACAATGGCTCCTCCGCTCTGGGTTCCTATTGGGTTTTCAAAATCATTCCTTTACACACATATACCACACAATGGACAAGTCCGGCCACATTGGGATTTCAAAACCACACCTTGCCTTTTTACACTGTAGGTGTCATGTCTATAACTTTCTCGATTTCTGTATCTCGTTTTCATGTATAGACTCCGCGGTAGGACTTTTCACATATATAATCATAAATCATTCATTGTAATCTTGAAACCAAACTAGCAAGATCATTCAACTCTATATTACTAATCATGCTCTAATTATTAGGTAAAGCATAATGCCACATATACGGACGCCTTTGGAGTGAAAATCACTTTTGCTTTATCACAAGTAATACAAGAAATTCATGCATACATGCTCATAACCATCTAAAGATCAAAATCCGAATACTACTAATCAAGTGTTAAGTTCTATCTTTCGAAAACCGTTCTTTCTTTCTTTGAGAGAAGTTCTAAACAACATATGTTTATTTAAGTAAAAGTCGTTTATTCAACATGCTCATATTTTAGCAAGATAAACTTATTGTCAATCGTTTCGACTATTATAAATGATAGATAACCTTATCTACTTTAAGAAAAACAATTAAGGATATTCATACTTTGAACTAGGGTTATTTACTATACGACAAGGGATCCTACCTTTCTTCTTGGCGGTAGTGGCGACTACGGAAAGTAAGTTGATGATTAGGCGGAGTAATTTCCTACGGTTGGCTTCCGGTAGTTTTTAAAGAGAATGATTTCTCTCAAAATTAGATCTTGACTAAACTACTTAAACTTTGTGGATCGAAAGGATGGTCGAGTGGCGATTTGGTGGCGGCCTAGGATGAGTTTCTTGAAGAACTCAAGAACAAAGAAGAACAAGCAAGAATAATGCAAGAATACCAGACTTTCTAGAGAGAAGTTGGAGAATTGAAAGGTGTGAGTTGAATGCTTGGACAAGGGTCCTATTTATAGCAAAAGTTTGGGCTCCCCCTCCCTCCCTCATGGCCGGCCACCCCTCTCTCTCTCTTCCTCTCATTGTTTTGTCCCATCACACTTTTAAGCATGCTAAATCTTCCTCTCACTTGTCAAATCCAATCTAGGTGTAAGAATAGGTAATTATGGAGATTTTCTTAAGACTTAAAGGCAATCCTAGGTGATTATGACCTAGGTTGGCAAGCCTTGCAAGTAAGAAGGAAATGATGGCTAGACTAATGTGTAGTTTAGTCAATCCTAGGCTAGGTTGTAGTCAATTTCTAGGTTGATTAAAGGCTAAGATTCTATGCTTAAAATTGACTAGAAATGGGTTGTCAAGTCATAAATAGGCTTTAAGGCTAAAGGGGTTGCTTGGAGTGCACAACACACAAGCACACACACTCATTCCTCTCTCTCTCTCTCTCTCTCTCTCTCTCTCTCTCATCTACTATGTATGTAGGTATGTATATATATACCTAGAGAAAATCTAGGAAAGTAACTTTGGTGGGAAATTTTGGTTCAAGGCTATTCTTCCTAGGCTTGCATGCATGATAAGGCTAAGTTTGCTTCTTTTGGAAGCAAAATGATGACTCTATTTGGTATGACTAGTCTTGTCAAGCTTATAATTACATTGGCAAGCCAAAAATCTATTATCCAATGGATAGAATTTTCCCTAACATTTATTAACCAATGGGTAAAGGAATAATGATGATGACTAAGGTTGAAATGACTAGACATGGAGTATAATTATAACCTCTCTAGGTCTAAAAGGCTCAATTATGGTTTGAGGGGTTCATAAGGCTCAAAGACGGTCAAAAAGGTCTATATATGGTTAGGAAATTGTAAATAAGTTAATTGGTAGTTCGGTTTCTCCAACTGAAAACTAATTCTACTTGCCATGTAGGATTTCTAGTCAAGAAAATGAAATTTAAAGTACTTAAATCTAATTAAGATGGATTATAGAAATTTAAAAAGAATTTTAAAAAGCAAATCCAAGTAATTTAAATAAAATTCAAACATTTAACAAAAAAAATTTATTTACCGAAAATCAGGATCGTTACAGTTTTTGAAAAATCAAAAACAGGTTTTACTCAAAAACTATTTTTTTAAAAAACTTTATTTACATAGAAAATAGTTTTTTATAATTGGTTTTACACAAAACTGTTTTTTTTTTTTTTTGAAAAACAAAAACATAGTCTTTAAAAACTATTTTTTAATAAATATTTTCTGTTTAAAAAAGCAATTTTTCTTAAAAATGAAATTTTTTTTCTTTCACAATTAATGATTTTCTCTTTCTAACAAACATATTTTTATTAGTTTGAAAACTATTTTCTATGTTAGCAGGTTTTAGTTTGTTGTAGTTTGAAAAGGTGTTGTGGCAAGAGTTTTGGCTATCCAATTTTAAATATGTCATTTGTACACCTATACATTGCCAACCTTTGCAATCTCTTAAATGAATAACCAAAAAGCAGTGATCAAAATTTGGGTTATTCTATTTTGGTTAGGCCATTGTGATGCACTTAGAGGATGGTTGATCTTAGGGGCATTGCCGGTGGATTGGAGCACTCATGGGCAGCGCATAGGCCTCAGGAGGATGGGGAGCATTTAGTTTTGTTTTTTTTTCTGGTTGGCATCATGCATGCCGCCAATTTTGTGTCTCATTTCGTATGGTTCTTTGGCATTTTTTTTAAATATAAAAATTTGAGTGGCTTGGATGTAGAGTTTCTTTATACGAGTAGCACAAGTAGAAGAGTAATCGTTCTCTTTGGGGTTGATTCAATGTATTTTTTTTTTCTATGTACTGTATTGATTTCCTATATCGTTTATAATTAATGAAGTTCACTTCGCTGTTTAAAGGGAAAATTTCAAAATAATACCTGATCTTTCGCACAAATCACATACAGGCACCTGGCCTTTTAAAATTATCAAAAAAACACTTGACCTATTTAAAAACTTATCAATTTTACATCCGCCATTAACTTCTCATCCAAAACAAACGAAAATCTGCATTTTGGCGCGAATATTGGCAAAACAAGATTAAGACTCATTTTGGCAAAACACAATATTATACTGATACACAAGATTAAGGCTCGATTTGGCTTTGAAAGTCAATTAATAACTTAATTTTTGTCTTTATTCAAAAGACAAAAAAATGCATTTGTTAGTTTGCGTCAAGAAGAATCAATAAGTCACAAAAATTACTTAACTTTTCAATCCAAATCCACCCTAAATAAGGAATCAAGCTTAATTTAGTAATTAAATATCCATAACTATGCAGTCAAATAAGATTACTCTGTATTATACAAAGGAAAAAGGCAAAAACAAAAAATATAGAATAGTCAAGCTTAATTTAGTAATTAAATACCCATGACTTGTTACTTTTCACACCTACCCATGACTATTCTATGTTTTTTGTCAAGCTTAAAACTAACAAATGCGTTTTTTTTTCTTTTGAATAAAGATAAAATTAAGTTATTAATTGACTTTGAAAGTCAAATCGAGCCTTAATCTTGTTCATGAGTATAATATTGTGTTTTAGAAAATTAGAGGCAGGTCCCCTTTTCTAGGTTTGGTTTGATCCCAATCCTGAATATTATTTCTGAACCTAGATTGGCTCGGATATGTTAAATAAAGTCTTTTTTACCCCGTTCCAACTGAGACGAAGAAAATCTCTTCTTCTCTCCTCCCTTCCTCTCTCTGCAACCATTCTCGCCATCTCCTCAGCATCGCTTCCGCTCTCACCCACTCCAATCTCCTCGTCTCTTTACCTCCTCCTCTGCTGCCTTGCTCGCCGCCACCACCGGCAACGGCACATCTGCCGCCATAGATGAAGGCGATGCCCAAGACGTAGATCGGCGACTCACGCCGCCGTCGACTGCGGAGTCTACAATAGACTCGGATTCGGCAAAGTTGAAGAAAGAGTCGAAGTGCTTGAAAGGCAGGCGATCGAGGGTCGTAGCCTTCGTATTTGTCCTCGTTGAAAGCTTGAGTTGTGGGGGCAGGTGAGTCATCGCTGAGTTGATTGAACGAGTCAGTGAAGAATGAAGAGGCCATGGGTGTTGGAAATCTATTTGGTGCTTCAGTGCATTCAAAGTCAAGTGCATCATTTTGTTTGTATGTGTAGAGTTTGAATTCAACAAAAAATTTCTCTCACTAATTAATTACTGTACAAGGGACAATAAGTGCATCATTTTTTTTCTTTTCTTTTTCCTTTTGCTTTTTGTGATGATAAAATATATATAAGTTGGTTTTGGAAATTAGAATCTCTTTTTTATTACTTTTTTTTTTGTTTTTGTTCAATTTTTATTCGTGTGTGTATTTTCTATAAGTACTGTGTATTTTTCTATGAGAAATGTCTATGAGAATTGTGAATTTTCTATAAGAACTATGTATTTTTCTATGAAAAATATCTATGAAAATCATGTATTTTTCTATGAGAACTGTGTATTTTCTATGAGATTTGTGTATTGTCCATGAGAACTGTATATTTTTCTATGCGAATTGTCTATGAGAATTGTATTTTTTCTATGAGAATTGTGATTTTTCTGTGAGAACTATCTGTGAGAATTGTGTATTTTCTATGAGAACAGTGTATTGTTCATGAGAATTGTCTATGAAAACTATGTTTTTTCTATGAAAACTATGTATTTTTCTATGAGATTTGTATATTGTCTATGAGAACTGTCTATAAGAACTATGTATTTTCTACGAGAATTGTGTATTTTAGTGTGTGGAGAGGTTATTTGAATTGTGTATTTTTCAGTTCTCATAGTTCAGCTCACATAGCCGAGCAATTATTATAAAACTGACTATGAAAATTGACAATTCTCATAGCTAGTTCACATAGCCAAGAATATTTTTCCCCAAAGTTATTTGAGCAATTGAATTGTAATCAGTATATAGCAAGGCTTTGGCGCACATAAAGCTAACTAAAAATTCAATTCTAAATCAATTTATTACCTATGTGAACTATTACTTTTTTAAGACATGGCGGTGAGAACATTTATAACTGTATTTAATTTTGATTACCTTTTTTGCTTTTATTCAATTTTTGTTCATGTGTGTATTTCTATGAGAATTGTGTATTTTTCTATGAGAACTATGTGTTGTTCATGAGAACTGCGTGTTGTTCATTGGAACTGTGTATTTTTTCTATGAGAACTGCGTATTTTTCTATGAGAACTGTGTGTTGTTCATGAGAACTGTCTATGAGAACTGCGTATTTTTCTATGAGAACTGTGTGTTGTTCATGAGAACTGTCTATGAGAACTGTGTATCTTCTATGAGAATTGTGTATTTTCTATGAGAACTCCCTATGAGAACTGTGTATTTTATATGAGAACTGTATATTTTCTATATAAACTATCTATGAGAACTGTATTTTTTATATGAAAACTATATTTTTTTCTATGAGAACTGTTAATGTCCATGAGAACTGTATTTTTTTCTATAAGAACTATATTTTTTAGCATGTGGTGAGACTATTTGAACTGTGTATTTTCTATGAGAACTATATATATTTTATGAAAATTGTGTATTTTAGTGTGTGGTAAGACTATGTGAACTGTGTATTTTTCAGTTCACATAGCCAGTTCACATAGTCCAGTTCTCATAACCAGTTCACAAAGCTAGTTCTCTATGAGAACAATCACTTCTCATAGCCAATTCTCATAAAAGTGACTATGAAAACTGGCAGTTCTCATAGAACTGACTATGAGAATTGACAGTTCTCATAGCCAGTTCATATAACTAAGGGTATTTTTGTCCGAAACAATTTTCATAGGGATAGTTCTCATAGAAATAGTTCTCATAGACAATTCTCATAGAAACAGTTCTCATAGAATTTTTTCATAGCAAATGGTATTTTTTTAATATTTCATAATTTCATATTCAATATGGATCTTGTTTAGTAGATATCGTCGAGTAGGTTCCAAAAATATAATTTTTTTTTAAAAATGAATATCTACAACAAAAGATATGACTTTTTGAAATTTAAACAATGTTTTAATGGTGCACCAGTGCTCATGGAGTATTGGATAATTTTTCTATACTAGATGCTCTTTAGTTCTATGCGCGTGAAGGGGCAAGGTTGGAATAAAAAATACAAATAATTGTACAGGACTAAATGAAGACCGAACCTAAGTTTTTGGACTGGCCTAAAAATTTTCCATTGTGTTTTGCCAAAATGAGCCTTAATCTTATTTTGCCAATATTCGTGCCAAAATGCACATTTTCAGCATTTTCGTTTGTTTTGGATTGGAAGTTAACGGCGGGTGTTAAATTGATGAGTTTGTAAATAGGTCAGGTGTTTTTTTAATAATTTTAAAAGGTTAGGTGCCTGTGTGTGATTTGTGCGAAAGGTCAGATGCTATTTTAAAATTTTCCCCTGTTTAAAAAAGAAAAGAAGTAGATACTATGTACAGGTCCACCCTAGCCGTAAACACACAAGAACCCACAGTCTTCGGCCCAAAAAAATACTTTGAAAAAGGGGAAAATGACGACCCATGACGTGTTTTGATAATTAATATCTGTTAAAGATATGCTGAGAATATTTGTTAATATTGAAAATATCCTTGGCGAGTATTCATTGTTAAAACACATCATTGGCCGTCATTTTCCCTTGAAAAGAAGCTCCGAAAATATATTCAAGCCCTCCTTATTAATTTTTATTAAGCACAAAAAAAAAAAAGGAGTTGTAAGCTTGTATCGTAATGAAGCCCCATCCAATTCTCGGCCCAAGTCGCAAAATTTAGATAAAATGCTTTGGGCCTAGTCAGGAATGTGCATGGTGAATATGTGGGACCAACCCGGGGTCCCACACAAACAATTCAATATGTTCATTAATTTTAAAATATTTTTTGCATAATAAAAAAAATCAACTAAATTGGATAACTATAAGTGCTTAAAGCATCCACAGTGGAATAATAAAAAATTATAAGATTGTTAAAATTAACAATGTTCCTTCAAAAAAGGCTCGCAGTGGCATAACCAAACTTAACAATCTTTTAGTCTTTTAGCAACTCATCAAATTTTGGCCATTGGACAATCAAAATTAGCAATTTTTTGCCAATAACCAAAACCTTCTCTCTCTCTCAACAATGTTTCTAAGAAAAATACTGTATTTTTAAAAGAAGTTTTTTTTTTTTATACAAAAACAGTTAAACCGTTTTTCAAAAATCGTTTTTTATTAAAAACTACTCCATACGTCCCTTTTTAAGTGTCCTGCTTCGTAACTCCAACTTATTAAAAAGATATCATCATTACACCTTTCACATCAACTTTTTCCTCAACTTTCCTTACTTACCCATCATCATTACACTTTTACTCACTAACTTTTCAAAATAAAATCTACTTTTAGGGACAAAATAGACAATATACCAACTTTTACCCCTCTAACTTTACAAAATGAACACTTATTAAAGGACAGCTCAAAATGAAATATTGGACACAAAAAAAGGGACGGAGGGAGTATTTTTTTAAAACTGTATTTTTTTTCAAAAACTTTTATTTAAAAAAATTGTATTTTTTTCAAAAACTTTTTTGGAAAAGTGCTTTTCAAAATTTAAAAGTTTTCAAAAAATTATTTTCTATTTCTAATAACATGTTTTTATTAGTTTGAAAAGTATTTTGAAAAAATGTTTTATATGGTGATAATTTTTAGATTTTTATAGGTTAAAAAGGTGATGTGACAAGTTTTGATTATTCAATGTTCGATTATGCCACTGTAGACATCTACATTGCTAACCTTAGCAACCCCTTAAATAGATAATCAAAAGGTGATGTGACAACTTTTGATTATCCAATTTTGATTAGTCCACTGTAGATGCTCTTAGTCTAATGTGCTAACTTTTCGTTCGGATTTTAAGATCTAGAATTCTAAATGAAATTTAGAAGATTGTATCAAACACTTACAACTATACGATTGCGCTAATTTTTTGGATGGCCATTTGGAAATTTATTATAAATTTAATTAACAAATTGTTTGTGTGGGATCTATACGTAGTGGCCCCCAGACAGTAATCTGTGTATCACACTTTGCCTGTACGCACAAACTCTCGACTTGGGATGGCAATTGGGGCAGCCTGGCCTTGAACCCAACCCGATTGGGACGGATTTTCCGATAAATTTTTGGGTACCAAGGCGGGTCTAGGAGAAAATGAGGAATAAGGAAAACCCAATTGAGGTCGGGTTGGGTTTGGGATGACATTACCCCGCCTCGTTACCCGCGGCGAACCTATAGTATTTGTTTTTACCCTTACATGACTATTATACTAAAGAATTTACCCTTCGTCCCTATATGGGAGTTTCATATCTATTTTGAACTGTTCCTTAATAAGTGTCTATTTTGAAAAGATAATGGGTAAAAATTTGTACAATTATCCTTTTGTCCTTTTAAAAAGTTAACGGGAAAAAATGGAAGATGAATTTGTAAAGTGGCGGTAAAAGTTCAGGTGAAATGTATAATGATAATGTCTCATTGCTGATAAAAACATAATAATATCTCATTAATAAGTTAGAATTACAATAAAAGGGACGGAAGGAGTATGAGTTTATCCATGTATTTTCTCTATTTACGAAGAAGTTATATTTTTATCGTTATTTATTGATCACCATTATAATAAAAATAATACTTGTTGTATAACTATTCCTTTCTTTTCTTTTCTTTTCTTTTTTGTCACATTACGTATATCAGGAGGGGTTAGTAGGAGGTGTTAGAAGTTAGTATTACCACAAGGGGTTAGAAATCGAACCCACGACCTCCCATTTCCAAGGACCAACTGGGTTACGCCCACAGGTCAATATAACTGTTCCTTTCATTTTATATTTAGTTTACACACTTTATTTCTCAATTTTTATGGGGTGGGGCGGGGAGGCTGAATGGGTCCCTTGCCGAGACGGGAACGTAGAGGCGTAGTCAAGAATTGCTAATAGTGGAGACACCTTTTAGAAACACTTAAATAAAAATTTGTGTTAAGGAATGCCAAAATAATTGTAACGCCCCGAATTTTGGAAACGTTAAATAGACGATTTCATTGAAAAATAAATGAAGTTTGGCTCGATATTACATCATAAACCTTACAAAAGTACTTTTATTCAAATAAGGGAGGGAACTAGTACATGTTCCTATCCACTGGTCTGCTTCTTCCTTCATCCTGGCTAGCTCTTCGGCTCCAAAGGCTTTCAAGGTGTAGAGTTCATCATGTTCATCTATAAGATCTAACACATTATACCGGCGTCGCCACCAATATAATATGTCAGAGTCATCAAAAGTAATACCGTGAGCTACAAAGGCTCAATAGAATAACTCATATCCTCTAACCCTTACACTTACGAACAAACAATCATAAATTTAATGATTTCCACATAGTTCATACATATTTGACAAAATGGTTAACAATGACACATCCACATTCATTATCCAAACTAACGTTGGCGTCCATTATTTTTTGAGTTTCTCCCGCATGACTCCTTATAGGTCGTGTCACCATTTTCCATATTTCATAACCATATCAACATTTCTAAAATCATTTTTAACACACCTATCCTCGGTTCCGCCGCGCCGGTCTCCCGAGTATCCTCACAATGGTTCTGCCGCGCCGGGTTTCCATTGGCACACAAAAACATGGAATTTGGCATTGGCTCCTTTCCACGGATAACCAATCCACAATTCAAACCCTCAGTTCCACCGCTCCAAATTTTCGAGTATTCCCACAATGGTTTCGCTGCTCCGGATTCCCATTAAGGTTTTCAAAAATTACAATTCATCCCTCGGTTCCGTCGCTCCGGGTTTCCGAGTATACTACAATGGTTCTGCCGCTCCGGGTTTCCATTGGGTTTTCAAAATCATTCCTTTACACACATATACCACACAATGGGCAAGTCCGGTCACATTGGAGTTTCAAATCCACACCTTGCCTTTAACACACCCTAGGTGTTATGTCTCTAACTTTCTCAATTTTTGTGTCACGTTTTTATGCTTAGACTCCGCAGTAGGACTTTTCACATACGACATCATAAATCATTCATTGTAATCTTAAAACTAAATTAGCAAGATCATCCAACTCTATATTATTTTATCATGCTCATATCACAACTTAAAACATAATGCCACATGTACGGACGCCTTTGGAGTGAAAATCACTTATGCTTTACAACAAGACAAGTAATACAAACAATTCATAACACATGCTCATAACCATCTAAAGATCAAAATACGAATACTTCTATCAACGATAAAGTCTTATCTTTTGAAAAACCGTTCTTTCTACCTTTGTGGAAAATTCAAAACAACACATGTTTATTAGAGCATATTTCCATTAACAAGAATAAGTTTACTAACTATCATGCATTTCAAATCTTATAGGCGATAGATAACTTTATATACTTAAAGTTAGGGTATAAGAAGATTCTACGTTTTACTTTCCATCATACGGTTCTATGTTATATGTAGAGTTTAGTGGACAAAAGGACTCTACATATACTTAGAGATAGCGTATATGGGACTCTACCTTTCTTCTTGGCGGTAGTGACGACTACGGAAAGTAAGTTGGCGATCGAGCGGAGTAACTTCCTACGGTTGGCTTCCGGTAGCTTCGAAAGAGAAAGGTTTTTCTCGAAACTACTTTGTGACTAAAATTACTCAACTATATGGATCGAAAGGGTGGTTTTAGGATGAGTTTCTTGAAGAACATAGGAAGAACTCCAAGAACACTCAAGAACAAGGAAGAACAAAGAACAAATGCAAGAATTCTAGAGAGAGATGTTGGAGGATGAAGGTGTGGGTTGAATGGCAAGTGAGGGGTCCTATTTATAGCAAAATTCTTGGCTCCTCCTCTCTCCTCTTGGCCGGCCATATCTCTCTCTCTCTCTCTCTCTCTCTCTCTCTCTCTCTCCTCCCTCTCTCTCGGCACCTCTCTCTCCTCTCTCGGCCTCTCTCTCTCCTCTCTCCTCTCTCGGCCTCTCTCTCTCCTTCTTTCTCCCTAGTACAATGTACAAACATATATTCATATATATAAGTACATATATGTATATCTCTAGGAAAACAACCCTAGAATAGTTAGGTTTAAGGCTACAATCCTAGGTTTGCATGCATGGCAATGCTAGGTTAACTACTTTTGGAAGCAAAGAGATGGCTATGATTTGTCTTGTTAAATCTTTGTATTTATTGGCAATTCTAGCTTCCATTATCCAAGGGATAAATATTTTCCTAACAATTATGGACCAATGGTTAACCATTTCCTAGAAAGCAAGTCTATGGTCAAGTAGTCATGATTAAAGTAGGTTATAAGTGCTACTTTTGGTAGTATCATGATTACTATCTTTGTCCAATGGTTCTTAAATGCTAGGAAAAGGTAACTAAGTCCATTAGTGCTTAGGTTGGCCTAACTAGTGGTTGGAAATAAAACCTTTTACCCAAAGGATAAGAATTACTCTAACAACTATCGTTCAATGGGTAAAGAGAAAAATTACACTAGGAAGATGTAATGATGAGGAATAAAGTTACGAATTGACTAGTCAAGAAAGTGCAATGATTACATCCTTTGGTCCAAAAGATTCAATTAGAGTTAGGGAAATGTAACTAGGTGAATTGCTAGTCCAGTTCTTCCAATTAATTGGTTGAAAAACTAACTTTACTAACTAAGTAGGGCTTCTAGCCAAGAAATATAAATTTTAAGGACTAAAATCTAATTATGACGGATTATTAGAAATTAAAAAGAAATTTTAAAAGCAATCCAAGTAATTAAAAATAAAATTTAAATATTTAACGAAATTTTTATATACCAAAAATCAGGATTGTTACAATAACAAAAGAATGCTTGTGCTAAAAATAATAAACAAAACTAACATATTTACTGAGAAAGGTACCTAGTAATTCCATAAACTATCAAAACAAATCAATTGTTTGAATTGTCCCTGCGGATCAAATCTAAGAGCAATTAGATACACAATAACTTTAATGTCAATATTCAACAATTTTGATCCAATTATTAAAAAAAAAAATTACACACCTTTCACTTTGTTTTGCGTTGTGGGTTCTATCAACAAACACAATACTACTTCTAAAATTATAAATAATTAATAAAACATACTCCCTCTGTCCCTTATTAAGAGTCTAGTATTCCATTTTGGGTTGTCCCTTAATAAATGTTCATTTTGTAAAGTTAGTGGGTAAAAGTTGGTGCATTGTCTATTTTGTCCCTAAAAGTAGATTCCATTTTGAAAAGTTAGTGAGTAAAAGTGTAATGTTGATGGGTAAGTAGGAAAAGTGGAAGAAAAAATTGATGTAAAAGGTATAATAATGATGTCTTTTTAATAAGTTGAAACTACGAAGCAGGATACTTAAAAATAGACGGATGGAGAATTTATATAGCTCATGATTTAGCCAATTATGAATTTGAACATTATTCATTGAAGAGTTTCAAAGGGTAAGTGATGGTTATTTTTCGCATTACACATTTCACTTTGCCAGTATAATGGAATTTTTGAAATAAAAAATTGAGAATGAAAGGATATACGTACAAAATGTATTAAAGGGATTAAACAAAAAAATTAATAAGAAACCAATTTATAAGAAAAATACAAAACTTAAAAAAAAAAAAAAGGGGCCTTCACTTGTCCCATATCGTCCTCAAGTGGCTCTACTAATGCAGGAATGAGTTCACCCACGTATTACCCTGTCGAGATTCGGTGTCAGCTAGCGGAGTTCGGCTCCTCTCCAATCTATAGGGAATTGAAGGATCCTCCAATTCCCATTCATTGGTCAAGATTACCCTAGTAACTCAAGTCCTAAAACTCATGGTATTCTACGGGCACCCAATTACTCTTTAAATATTTCTCAATTACAAAAGCGTCTTCCTCCCTGTTTTTTTTTTTTGAACGGCAAAAAAAGTTCATTAATCTTCGAAGTTGTTACAAAAATTCATTAATTTTTTTTGGCAGCGTCTTCTCTTTTCGTTAAACCTGCCTCTGAAAAAAAGAACATTATAGAGCTCATGAGGATTTTTTTTTGAATGATAATGCTCATGAGGATTTTTTTAATAATATTATATCAGTAATTTCTTTTTCTTTCAACATGGTTTTTTTCGCTGATATTATCTTATTATGTAGTTTATGAGATTTTTTTACTGATACTAGTGTATTTCCACCTGTTAGAGCATCCACAGTGGAATAACTAAAAGTGGATAATCAAAAGTTGTCTCATCATCTTTTAGTTATTCATTTAAGGGATTGTTAAGGTTAGTAATGTAAAGGTCCACAATGATATAATCAAAATTAAATAACCAAAACGTGCAACATCACATTTTCAAACTATAAAAATCTAAAAATTGTGAACATAGAAAACAATTTTTTTTAAATTAAATTTCAAACTAATTAAAACATGTTATTAGAAAAAATAATTTTTGGAAACTTTTTATAATAAAAAAAAAACAGATTTAAAAACAGTTTTTGCCAAAAAAAAAAAGATTAAAAATAACATTTTTTGAAAAACATAAACCAGTTTTTTTTAAAAAAAATTGAAATATAAACAGTTTTTGTTTTGAAAAAACTGTTTTAATTGCGAAATAGTTTTTGCAAAAAAATAAAAACTATTTTTTAAAATATTTTTCTAAGAAACATTGTTGAAAAAAGAAAGGGAGAGAGAGAAGGTTTTTGTGTAATGATGGGTATACTTAATTGACAAAAATATGGGTACCACTAAATTTTGATTATTCAAGGGGCTAAAATTTGATGAGTTACTAAGAGATTATTAAGTTTGGTTATTCCATTGTGAGCCCTTTTTAGAACAAACATTGTTAACCTTAGCAACTTTTTGATTTTGACTATTCCATTGTGAATGCTCTTAGTTTGGAGGTGAAAGTTCAATGAATAGAGGCTTGCTTGTGAGAGTAATTAATTATCTAGTGATTTTGAGGCATCGTCACGTGGGGCCCAACAATATCCTTCTCCATCACATATTTAGATGGGACTCCTACATTTAGCTTTGAGTCTCAAGTGAAAATGTTGTGCAGAATAATATTGAGACACCATGTGGCGGCGTTCCAAGAGCACTCAATACGTTTTTCATGTTCGAATGTAATACTGTCATACTTCTAAGGTTTTTTTTACAAGGAATACTTAGCCAAAAATCCCTGACTGGTCTCGCCGTTGTTGGGCAAAACAATTCAATGCCCGGAGTCCCGGATGACCGTCGTATCCAAATTTAGACACACAAATCTGGAATCATAGTGGTTAGTTTTAGGTTTGTTTTTTCATTGTTTGATTTGTAGAAGAATTTACACCCGCCCATTGAAAATTAAAAATTATCAACCTCCCTCCGAAGATATATTTAGAAAATAATTGACTCGATCATCTTTTATTATGTTAATTAAGAAATATTATTTGGCATGCTTTAGCAATGGTTATATACCAGATATTGATAAGGCACTTGTAAACTTGCAAATACATGTTATTTCAAAGACTTTTTTTTTTTTTTGCCAATCAGTAGAAGAGATCATTACATGTATGTATTGTTTGGTTGGAAGTTTAGTTTAGTTTAGTTTTGGTAGTGGGTAGAGAGAGAAATAGAGTAATGATTGAAAATAGGGGTAATGATTGAAGAGAGATAGAGAGAGATGAGAAAGTAATAATTAGAGAAATAGGATAATGATTGAAAAAAGAAGTAGGATAATGATTGGAAAGAAAACTAAAACTAAAACTAAAACTAAGTTGGCAACCGAACAAAGCCAATTAAAGACTATGAGCTAATTCATATTCTAAAACATTTGTTCACAATTTCTTAATTGTGCCAGGTATTGGCAAAAATAAGAAATTTGTGTTTTTGTGAGGGAAAGTGTTTGTTGTTTGCTTTTGTTTTCAAATTTTCTGTAAACAATCTTAGTCATCTATTATATGCTTGCACCTTAATTAATCTGTTGCTATTTCCATTAATCGTAACACAAAAGCTCACGTCTTCAAGTTATAAGGCCTGCCAATGGATTAGATTCTTTCCAAATCTAATAGGAATTGAATTAAATTTGACTACAAAGAAATTAATTTGAATCCAATTTGAATTCAACTTCTGCAAATTCGTTTTAAACCAATTTGGATCCGAACTCGAAAAATCGGATATCCAATCTGATTCATTAAACCTATTTAAAACACAAACATACCAGCCCAACAATTCATTCCTTGAAATCTTAAAACGGGTCAGAGGATTATCAATTGGATTATGAGAGGATTTTTTTCTTTTTTTTTGGGTGAATTTCTTTAATTAAGATTGAATGGATTATCGGATCAAATTAATCGAATTCGGATCGTAACAGATCGAATTCGGATCAAACTTTCACAATTGATATTGTTGTGTTTCAGCTTTGTACTTTATACCTTCATGTATGATGTAAATGATTTTTCTAAATTGTGAGAAAAAAAAAATCTAGCAGTAACCAATATCTCAAAAAAAAAAACAAAACAAAAGTGTATGGTGACACGTAGAGTAATAAAGTCAGGAATATACGCTGTCTCTAACCGCCATTATTTTATTAGTATATATATTATTATTATTATTTTATCGGCAACCGCCATTATATTATTGCGTGAGCCATTTTCGGTTTCGCTATAATCGTCTTCGATTATCTGAACTCTGTGGTGAAGAGTGCAGTGCTCAGCTCTTGGTCCTCGACCAAGATAGATTTATTCACTGAGCCATTATAAACAGGTTATTGACGGATTTGCACAATCTTGACACTCGTTTTGGATTTTGACTGTTCGGGTTCTAATAAAACTTTTTCAGGTAAGAGTTCCTGAAAAAGTTTCATTAGAATCCGGACCGTTCAAATCACTTTGGATTCACCTCCATAAATAAACAACCATTCTTGGAAAATTCCATGAAAAAGTTTCTCTTACTAGACTATGAGACAAAAAATAAATGCCGTGTGTTTGGAACTTTCTAGGATATAGCCATTGGGGCCACCTCATGCGTAAAAATTCTTTGGTTTAGCAAAGACCGGTAAAGACTATAGAGATTAGTTCTGTGGTACACGCAAACGGAGCCGAGAACCAGGGTTCAATGCCCCAACCACCACAAATAACGAAGCTTCTCTCTGTAGTAAGTAATTGCCTTGTTAGTATATTACATATATATTAGTACAAAGGTTCAATGCTCCTGCGAAATATCCCAACAGATAGATATCAACTTAACTTATTGTTAAAGTAACTGCAGGCGTATATACATAC
>CM033795.1:42172928-42333643 GCA_019656835.1 Rhododendron ovatum
CAGAATGAGCCTTAGGCTATTTAATTTGCTTTTGACAAGTGCAGAGCAATGCAATCATGTATAGTCTAAGTTACTCATGGGCTAAATACATAATATTTGTGAAATTTATACACGTGAGCATCCAAACTGATTCATATGGACTTCAAGAGACTTTTTCTTTTTAAAGAAAAATGTACACAAGCTGTACACACATTTCGGTTTTGATCAAAAGAAATTATTTCTTTTGTGGCCGGAGATGTATCAATATTGTATATGTCTTTCAATAGAACATTTAAGAAAATAAACTTATTGTTTTTAAGAAATCAATTTTGTCATAGAACATAATCAAAATAAGTTATTTCTAACAGGTTACACAAACTATTTTCATAATCTGAGATGTTCATCTTGTGACTTCAGCCATGTAAACCATCCATGCAAAATCTACAATCAATCGTATAACAATAAGTACTACCTGACTCAAATCCATTGATTAACTATGAAATTTATGATGGTTCATTTTTCTCAATACAAAACTAAAAAAAATTGTATTTTTTCCAATATTCAGTCAACATAATTTTCTCTGCAAGTTTTTTTTTCGTATTATTTTCATTTTTAGCAATTCGTGATAATGATTTTACTAAATTTTCTCTAACTTTTATCGGTACCACTAGGAACCTGAGTTGGAACAATACATGAGCGTATCGAAGGGGATCAACGAGGAAGATGTGGTGGTCTAGAGGATCAAACTAGACAGTAACACACACAAAATATAGATATTTACGTGATTTACCAAAATGGGATACTCCACGGAGAAATTGGGGATCAATAACACCATAAACAAGCTTTACAATAAGTTCTCTCAATTCAACGCACTCTTTGAGATTTACATTGGTGGCCTTGTCAATAACCGGAGCCAAGGTCTCCTTGTAGGGATCCGAGTCCCTGTTCCTATAGCGCCAATAGCGCTTTAAAAGCACTGCAGCCTACTCCGAGTCCCTGTTCCTATAGTGCTTTGAAAGGACTGCGACTTGCAGCCCCATCCAAACGGTGCCGTATTGGGCCAAGATGGGATGTTACTGGATTCTCTCTCTCTGTCTCTGCGCCAGACCCATTTTGTCCTCTTTCTTGTTTTCATCTCCAGGACCTATAAAAGTATTTATGATGGAGTATTAATTCCAAAGTCCAAACTAAAAATCTGTAATTTCCGATCAATTTTGGTCATCTAGCAAATTTTTTTTTTCTACTTAGACGACTTCAATTCTAAATCAGATATGGAAAAAATGCTCCTAACTAAGAACTTAATTTGAAAAGGAAACAATTTATAAAATCTAATAATTCTGGAAGAAGAGAGAGAACCAAGTAATGAACACTTTATCTATGGAGTTTTGTATTCTGGTTCAAAATCTCTAGCAAACTAGAGTGAATCACAATAATCGATAGAAAAAACCCAATCAATTTCATCAAAGCTTTTCTCAATTGTTCTTGCTCCTCTTTGGGAATTACCATTAATTATAACTACTCATGTATACATTTTAGAAAGGGTGAAGTGAAGAAAGAAAAATAGCAGAAGAGGATGAAGGGTGGGTTTGGATTGAAAAGTTACCTTATTTTTTTCTTTATTTGAATTTTTTTGCATTTGTTTATTTTGCTTCAAACTTTTGTAATTTATTGATTCGTCTCGACGAGGAAAATCGAAAAAGTAAATTTTTTTTATCGAAATTCGTAATTTTTTGAATAAAGACAAAAATAAGTAAAAAGACATCTTTTATATCTTATTTTTGTCTTTTTAAAAAAAATTACTATGAGTTTCGATAAAATTTTTATACTTTTTTTATTCCTCTCGCCAATATGAATTAATATTAAAAGTCACAAAAATCTAATGCAAACTAACAAATGTAATCTTTTTTTGAATAAAACTAAAAAATAAATTATTTTTTGGAGAGAGAGGGGGAGAGAGTATGTGCATCAGTGCATGTCTGACAAAAAGGGGATAGGTTTTGTGTTGTGTAATAGAAGCACAGTAGTAATATCCCAACTCTTGTCAAAATAGGATGATCAAATCCACCTGTTGCAAATTAAGCCACACCAGACATGGCCCTTCTCTCAAATTGTGATTGAGCAGTGTAACAATGAGCACGTAAAGTGTTGGTTGTCTGCTGATGGCAACCCAAACGGGTGAGGATGAGAGAGGAGTCAAGAGGATGGGAGCCACCATGGCCTCCCAAGTCAACATAAGATACCCAGCCCTTGTGTCTAGTCTAAAGCCTTGATTGATTGTTATATACGAAGAGTCAATTAACTTGCACATTCTTAGGCTCCATTTGTTTTCGAACTAAAATGTTTTACAATGTAAAATATTTTTTCAGAAAATAAATTACAAATTTTTATTTTTCAGTGTTTGGTTGGCGCTTAAAAATATTTTCAGAAATCAATAAAATAGTGCAGAGAGGGTAAATCATTTTCATCCAATTGATGAGAAATGTATTACATGTAAAATGTTTTCTTAATTTTGTACACAACTAAATACCGAAAAATAAATAAAACATTTTACCAGAAAATATTTTACGCACAAACAAACGAAGTCTTTGTTTCAAACTCTTGAATTTGAACAAACAAATCTCTATTGACATGAAGGCTAGCTATACAATCTTCAAAAATGGCAGGCCAATTCTCATTTCCTTTCCTAAAATCATCCCAATCATGTGGGGAAAGTTGGCCTTTCATATGAATGAAGGCTCAATCTTCACCATGATCGCTTTCATGACACAACTCTCGATTGGTGACACATGGGGTTTCTTTTCGTGGATATGAAACTCGACTTCTTAATATGACTGAACATTGTTTTTAGATTCATTCTAACAGACTAGTTCATTCGGCTATCGGTAATTTGATTGATTCATTCAATTTTGTCCCTGCACATTCAGGGACAAAAAACGATCAATCTAGCCCTTCCCGATATTCAAATTAGCTGCTTTTTCATAGCATCTTGAAACAATATTTTAAACAAATTAAACGGCTCAGATTATTAGTGTGGCACCCCAGAATGGATCTCACACAATCTGGTGTACATTTGGTGTACACCAAATGGCGTACCCATTGCATAGTACTCTCACCAGATTCGTTTAGCCAAAAATCAACCAATCGATGAAAAATAACCAATACGTGAAAATATCTTACGAGAATAAAAGAATGTTTTTTAACATTCTCTGCTTCTTCCTTGCCTTTTATGTGTTGCAAATCGTAAATATATAATCTACCTCTTAGCTTGCTTAAACTAACCAACTCTTCAATTCTATGGCCATTATCCTTGCCCACAACAAAGAATGGTATTGTTTGCAAAGCTGTCAACTGCCCTATTTTCATTGGCATCAAGTTTCTATTTTCACCAGTATTTTCGAGATAAAAATGTCTCAAGCTAACCAATTTGTGGAAACCTATTGGAATCTCTTTTGGAGATTGTGGCAGTTTCAATGTTTCCAAATTATAAAGCTTGGTGATACAATTTGGAATTTTCAAAATAGAAGACTCAGAGATGTCAAGAAACCTTAAGTGTACGCACTTGCATATTGAACTTGGAAACTCTTCCACACTAGATTCTACTAAACACAAGGCACGAATAAGTTTAAAAATAATTTTGGTTTCGGGGAGAAGTCCTGTTAAAAATAGGGTTCATAATTCGCCACCATTTTCTACTGAAATGTCTAGCCCTGTTTCTTTCCTAAGAAACAAAGACATGTGTTCCACATCAGAAATATTCTTTAACTCACTAGCTTCCAAAGTCAAACAATTATCCTGCGAGACATGGAGTGCAAGATCATATACGAGATCATGCAACTTGCAAGTTGTGATGTTGTTTTACTCATCAAATTTCACTTCCTAGAATAACGAATTACGCCATAAAATCTTAAAATACTCATTGCCTAGCTCTTCCATTTCACCCTTGCTTCTTCGAGAAGATTGAAGATATCCTAGAGCCATCCAAAGTTGAATTAACTCATCCTTTACAATGACTTTTTCCTTTGGAAAAATAGAACAGTTATATGCAAAGGATTGTTTCAAAGATGGTGATGGTTAATGGTCAAAGCTAAGCCTCAATACTGGTAGGATTCCATTTTCATTTTCCAATAAACCCCATGTTTCACTCTTCTCAATAGACTCCCATTCTCATTCATCCTACTTCAAGCACAGTAAACCTCCTAATGCATTTATTGCTAATGGCACTCCCTTACACCTTGTTACCATTCTTCTACCAATATCCACTAAAGTTTGAGTTTTTCTTGGTCCTTCATTGGCAAAGGCTCTATTCCAAAATATTGTCCAACAATAATCCTCTGATAGTGTTGTCAACTTATGGGTGCAAGACTGGGATGTTCGCATTGCTAATAAGACTTCCACACTACGGGTAGTAACTAAAATTTTGCTTTCGTTAGAGCCACCTATGCCAATCAAAGACTTTTTAAGGTCTACCCATAACTCTGGATTTTTATTCCAAACGTCATCAAACACAAGCAAGTATTTTTTCCATTCAATATTTCACTAAGCTTTCTCACTAGTCCTTCCACATTTTGTGTATCAAATTTATTTCCAGTAAGAGATTCCACCATCTCATTCAATAACCTTTCTACCTTGAAATTATCAGATACACAAATCCACATCCTATCCTAACCAAACTTCTTCAAAACCTCTGCTTCATTGTAAACTACCTGAGCAAGAGTTGTCTTGCCTACCCCAGGCATTCCTACAAAGGCAATGACTCGCAAATTGCCTTCTACGTCTGAGCCAAGTAACATATCTACCACTACCTTAACATCATCGTCCCTCCCCACAACTTTTGCATTACCCATAAAAGGTAGAGTCCTCCTAAATTCCCTAGGTTCAACAATAACGTCATTGATTTGCTCAGCTGGTTTAAGACCAACATCATATGCTGCTTTACAAATTGTGTCTAGCAATTTATTGATGTTACTGACCTTATAATCCATCTTGAAATGAAATGCCAATGGATTAGAGGGAGACAAGAAATTGCACACCTTGTTCCTCATCCGGTTTTGTACCTCCATCTTTCTTCGAAGATCTTCATAGGACAATTCATCCAGCACGTTCTCAACATCGCAGGTTGCAGCTTTGAGATCCTTAAGCCACACCACCATAGTTTGAGATGTTATTCTCTGGTTCTCAGCATCATGTAACAAAGCCTGAATATATTTTAACCTTTTGAGGAGGTTTTTGAGGTCTTCTTTGAAACCACATGCCAGGTTAACCTGATTGTTAGTCTGATTGGTTGCTAGGGAAAGCAACCCATTCCGGATTCCCTCGGCTGCAGCGATGAGCAAAGCCTCAGCCATGGTTTTCTTATGGAAACAAAAATGGAGACTTGAGAATGAAGAAAATGGTTGGTGAGCAATGAGCAAGAGAATACAAGAGAAGGGGTGTTGTGATTACTCAGAACAAAGACGATTGTGATATATATAGCAGAGAAGGATTTGGAGTCTAGCTTAGGTTTATGTTGGATGCCTTGCTCATTGTCTACTTTTTACCTATATTAGTTTGTGGGAACATTGGGTCACACTCGAAAAAGGTTGAACAGATATATATGCCATATTCCGGCACAAAGATCCCAAACATCTCTGCACACGCATGGAATGCCTCTCTGGAGGGAATTGAGGTTGCCTGTTGAGGAACAGCACGCACCCCAAATTCCTCTGGACATACCATCTTCCATCGATGGGATTTTATGCACACCAACTGTTTGAATAAAGTCGTTCCCAACTATTTTAAGTATTACTCTTACTCTTTCTTCTGATTGATGAATTAAGGTCCTAAATGTAATGAACAGTTCATATATTAACATCGTAGGTCATATCAATTGAAGGCTTACATTTGGTCTACTTTAATCCGTTATCAATCTACACTATATGCAAATACAAATGTAGTTTGCCTCTCATCCCTCCAAATCCACACCCCTTTTTTTTTTTTTCTAGATTTTTTAGCAAAGAAAAATAAAAACCGATAACCCCTATGCCTCTGTGCCGAGAGGTTTTCGGCCGTTGAATTTTCTGTGTGTGTGTTTTTGTTAAGGCCCGAGATCTAACTGCAGAGAGGCATAGAGTTTTCCGGCACAGAGGATCTAGTTCCCCAATATCTGATTCGCCTCTTCTTTCCCACGTTGCCTACTATAACTGCCCACAACCCTTCCGCGTTTTATGGAAATGAAAAATCCTACTCCTAAATAACCGAACCACTAGTACAGCAATAAACTGCTTTTAATTTGGAAACACAAACTAAAATGCGCCGGCCGCTATTTTCTTTCGTTTCAGTGTCCAAACGTTCATCAAACTAACACAAGATTTCTGCTATTGAGATTTTCACATGCTTTAAAATTTGCGGCAGTTATTGAGGCCCTAGTTATTTCATCTGCCGGAACCATGGTGGGCCATCAACACCCCGGTTTCAGATCAATTTCAAAGTAATTTCCCTCTTCACTTTCACTATTTGACTCCGTTTTCTAGATTTTGATTTTCAGGATGTATTGTTGTTCTGTGTTTTTTTTCCTAATTGCTATGGCATTGCAATTAGAAGACAGGCATATGAAGTTCGTAGTACTGTTGTAGATGGTAATGAGCATAGGATAGCTGAAATGAACACAGGATGGCATTGCTCTTTCCATGTTTAGTGAAGTTGAAGCAGCGCATAGGATAGCCGTAAATGAGCATAGGCCTATCTTGATTGACGTCACTGATTCAGTTTTCATCATTACCGGTTGCCTACATGATAAGAGCCGAAATATTGATATTCTGGCTCTCTAGACTACAGTCGTTAGTCATTTATCTATGTTACTTTATATTATGTTGTCCTTTATTTTGTGTGTATAGGGTGATCGAGCTCGTTGCTCAGAATATTGGATAAAAAGAAGATTTAATGGAAGACTGCGGCTGAAGTGTAAAGAGCTTTGAAGAAGAATTGTTGATTAGTAATTATGAAGTCCCATGTCTCTAATATAATTAATGCTTTAATTAAACCCTATATAATGAGAAGTTAACCTATTGACTTCGGGAGTCAGCCTTGGAGGCGGAACAGAGCAGTTCGACTGGAACATAATACTGTAGAAGTTGGTCGCGGTTTTCGACAATCTTTTTCTAGGGCGTAGATGAACCCCGCAGTCTGAGTAACAATGTTTATATTTTGATTTAATGTTTTATTATTCGAATCGTGGTTGTATGACATAATGATTTATTTGCGATATTAATATTTCCAATCACATCGTGTGTATGAATTTCTAGATTGCACGTTCATACAACGATTCGTAATTGTTTTGTGATAATTGAGTAAGATGGGTACATTATACTCTGTAAGACGTGCCGTGCTATTAGACGATCCGTGTCATAGAGATGGATCATACTAGTAAGACGGTTCGTGCTAGGCGGCGATACTCCATGCTATTCGGTTATTCATAGAAATCTTTTGGCGAAACCGTGAGGGCCTGCGAACCGTAACATTATCTGGATTGATTCGAATAATAGACCTTTATCATCGCATAAATATTGTTATAACTGGTCGAGTGGATTCGAAATCCTAGATCTTTTCTCTCATAAACTCTCTTTACTTTTTAATCACTTTACATTAATTTAATCTGCGTAACTTTAAGAAATCAAATCCTTTTTTGAATTAATTTTGAAATCGATTGAAATTACTGCAACTCAACCTTCATGATCCCTGAGAACGATACTCGGAATACTTGCCGCTTTTTTTTTGGTAGTAATAATTATTCTGTTTTATTAATTATTTTTTATACAAAAACGAAGCGATGACTACATAAGTTTTCAAGTTTAAAGCTCAAAAAAAAAAACAGAGTGTTTACACCCGTTTTTGGCACCCAGTCATGGGCAAGCGTTGGAAGACCATTTAATTATCTTTTAATTAAATTGGACCAAAAAATAGAGATGAATTGGGTTAAAATTAATGGGCCAAACCCATGTTGATTGGGTCCAATTAATTTTAGTTTGGTTCGAACTCGAGTTTGGAGGTTTTGGGCGAATTTGTAAAAGAATTCGGCTGGCCCAAATGTTGATATGAGTTAAGCATGTTAATAGGCCATTTAATTTAATTAAATGGCTCATTACCCATGTGGCCCACGAAATGTGGAAAGGAAAGAGAAAGTTGATTGCCTGATGAAAGCCATTTTGACAGAGTCAAATGGCTGGAAGTTTGCTACCCACGGGAAAAGGGATGACATGGCCCATTACTTGCCAAACTGCTCATGAAAATAGGAAGTGAGAGAGAAAGACATGGCCCATTATTCTCTTAACCACCCATGATCAAGATTTCACACATGGGTAAATTGATATTCACTTTTATCAACTCCTCTCAACCGCCCATGATCTCATGATGAGAAGATACATGAGACACTTGTCATTACGAGGAGAAAGGGCGGGAAATCCATTCCCATGCAAACTCACAAGAAGCCGTGGCCTATAAATAGAGAAACTCAAGAAGAAAAAAGGGTTCCCATACCAATCAAGCTCAACGCTTAAAACCAAAGCCTTCCCAGCGAAGCAACTATCTCTATTTTCTCACCCTCACTCAATTACTTCACCAAGTAATTCGGGTTTCTATCTCTCTTGTACCCCAACTTTATTATTACGAAACATAATAAAGTTATTCATATCTCTCTTCATCCCCTACTTTATTATTACAATATAGTAAAGTAATTCTACGCTGTTACTTTCTTTCCTACACGGTTAGGAAATTATTAAGTCCTCGCACAAAGAGGCAAAACCACGGATCTTCACTGCAATCCAGCCCGTAGGTTGCAGCACTATCGCCCTCTCAGATCTAGAAGTCAGAAAAGGGACGCTCAGCCCTTTACGTTAGACGCGACAAGTCTTGGCATGCCCGCTCTGTCCTTGAGCCACATTTCGGAGCCGAACAGAGAGAATGTTTTGTTTAGACTTTTTCAAGTTAGCTTTATGACACTTGCGAAGTTGTGATTCCTTTCTCAATGGATAGGCTTAGAGCAGGACATCACTCCACTAAGGATGATTCCACCAAATATCGTCCAGGTGAAGAGATCGACTGTTGGTTACGAGGCCAAGTCCAAGCATGGAACCATGCACTATTAGGAAGCCGGTAACACTCCTCAACTTTAAACAAACTCAATGGATTACTGGTTTCAAAGTCCAAAATAGAATGTCACATGAAGGCTATAGTTGTGAATAAAACTCTAAATTCGTGTGCGTATCCATATCCACAAGTCAAAGAAATTTCTATTCTTGCACGGCGATAAATTTCTATTAGGCTATAGTTGTGAATGTCACATAAAGTCTTGCTCATCTTCTATCCTTGCACGGCGATAAATTTTTAACACTTGCCACAAATGCTGGAGTCTTTTGTTCTTTTTTTCTTTTGAACTACACATGCACTATTTCAAATGTTATTAAGTGATCACTCATTTCACTCCCAAATGTTAAAAGTGGCCATACGCGACAGACCTCAAAACGTAACTGCACGTGAGGGATGATGTTTAGGAAATAAATCCCACATTGCTTGAGTGCGGAATAGGTGATTACTTAATAACATTTGAGACCTCTTCACTCATTGCCAATTGGTTTTGAGATGGACATAAAGTTTCTACATGGTATCAGAGCGGGGCCCGTTCCACCTCACATTTTAAAAATTTACAATCTACACTCCACGATGACAGACCAGCTAAAAGGCAGCACGATGATAGGACTCAAAAGTTGTCACACGTGACAGACCTCAAAACGCGGCTGCACGTGAGGGGGGATGTTCAAGAAATAAATCCCACATTGCTTGGGTGTGAAATGGGTGATTACTTAATAACATTTGAGACATCTCTACTCATTGCCAATTAATTTTGCGATGGATATAAAGTTTCTACAATACGTTTGGGTAATGGATATATATGTTGGTAAGCTTATCTCAAGATGCATCGATCTCTAGAGGTCAGATTGTGATCATTCTTCGTACTGTCATAATACTTGCTCGTATTAAGATAGAGGTCAGCTTGTTGAGGACCTCTACAACGGTGGGAGGCGCGGGCGCGTAAAGGATGATTCTTGAGAAACCTTGAACGGGTAACACGAATACTCTATTTTCCTACTACTTGTTACACACTTTCCAGCCCCCTAAAGACAGAGTCCTACGGCATCGTCCACTATCTTCATTGAGACCTTTTGTGCACCGATGCATGAGGCTTTAGGAGCCTAGCTAACACATTGCCGCTTCACCCAAACAATAAAAAAAATTCTCGCATGAGGTGGAACCATACACATATTCGAAACTCCCCTCATGTAAGATGGCGTAAACCACACCCATTGTATCAAAAAAAGGCTTTGGAAAAGTGAAATTTAATACTTCATTAAGACAATGTTTAGAAAGTATTGCGGACAATTACTAGTTTATATATATATTTTGTAAAGAAAAATATTAATTGCAACCCACTGGGCAGGGGTTAAGGTATCACAATATGTTAGAATGCTACATACAAAACTCTAGTGCTGATAAGATATTCAGGCCTTTGAATATGGTGAATTTAAAAGTTTGAAAAACCGGAAAAAAAAAAAATCATATGGCAGGCAGAAGAAGGAAAATAAAAAGGAAAGCTAGGAGAATTTCTGGAAAATTTGGGCTGATATATTGGGTGGTTTCCATACCAATATCGATTTCTTCAAAGAAGCAGATCATAAGCTCACCAATTTTCCTGGAAAAATTTGCATCTAATCAGCAGGAAAATATTCTCAAAACATATGAACAGAGACAAAGAACTCAAGGCTAAAACAAATAAGGGCAAATTTTCGTAGTCGTCCCTCTAGTTTTACGGTTGTCTCAATTTCGTCCCTCTAGTTTCAGTTGTCTCAATTTCGTCCCTATAGTTTGTTTTACGTTCCAAATTGGTAAAATCTTTAACACCGTTAATGAAAATAACGGAAAAAATATGATTAAGAAATTAAGTGCTCCAATTTTCAATTTGGTTGAACCGTTGCGAAGATCTTATTTTTTTGATCATTTTATCCTATATGGTCATAATGAATTTTTGGCTTTAAGGCCTTTTAACGAGCACCCAAAGACTCCTTATCTAGTTTCAGAGCTCTCTTAGGATGCTCATTGAAAGGCCTTAGAGCCAAAAATCCATTATGACCATTTAAAATAAAATGATCAGAAAAATAAGATTTTCGCACCGGTTCAACCAAATTGAAAATTAGAGCACTTAATTTTTTAATCATATTTTTTTTGTTAGTTTCATTAACCGTGTTAACGATTTTACCAATTTGGAACGTAAAACAAACTACAGGGACGAAATTGAGATAATTGAAACTAGAGGGACGAAATTGAGACAACCGTAAAACTAAAGGGACGACTACGAAAATTTGCCTAAGAAATAATTGTGCAGAAAAGTCCAAACAGCATATTTATGAGCTAGCAGGACCTTTGAAAACTGAAGTCTTACCATGAATTTGTCAGACAGACTTAGCATATAGCACTGTCTTGAAGACTCGGGAATCGAAACACCTAGAACTGCTAAAAAAGGGGGTAAAAAAAGAAAAGAACCATTTCACCTTGAGCATAATTTTCAGTTTGTATTTACACTGAGATCTCTGTGAACACAAGAACAGGTTACTAAAACCGTATCACTCACATGATTTAAATACATAAAAGAGCTAATTAGTTAAGAACTACTTTCTTCAACTCGTCACAACCCTTGTTCTTTTGTTGTTGGAGAGGTATCAGAATTCGTAAGATCGAGAGAACAGAGGGGCTTAATACATTTAGCGAGTACCAAGTCTGAAAATAAGCAAACAAATGAAAATGCAGTAAATAAAAAATTACATGATTCGTAGTGGAGTTTCATGCTTCATCTGCAAGGAGAGGCTACACTTCAGCTCACTCTATTCTCCTTCCATCTGAAAGCCCAAGTATCACACCAAATAATTAGGTCAAATAAAATTTCCAATGGATTATTTCACATACGCACATGGACAAGACACACCCAGGTGTCGTAATCCGAGAGAGAGAGAGAGAGAGAGAGAGAGAGATGTGATAGGCAAAGAGAAGGAATCAATGAAACATCCAACTCGAAGAATCAGTTACCTATTTCAATGGATGAAATATGAGCAATCTTGTGCCAATCTTCACCAACTCCCTTTTCGCATCTTTCCACAAGAAGGGGACACCCACGTATAGACAAAGATTCAAGAGATGAAAGTTTACCCAGCCACTCTGGCAGAGATTTCAACCCACTGAAATTCCTAATTGTCAAAGTTCTCAAGGCAGAGAGGAGCTCAAGTTGATCAGGCAGAGACTTGACCTCTGGCCATCCCCATAAATCTAGTTCCTCAAGGGAGGTGAAATGGATCCATGGTTGTGATGCAGCACTTGTGGAGGGCCAGGGGAAATATCTATACTCCTCTCCGAATTCACCTATATACAATCTTTGAAGGCTAGTGGTGCAAACTAGCCCCTCCTCCCAACAACTCCCCCAATTTGAACACGATCTAATAGACAGCTTCTTGAGAAATGTGAGGGTGCGTAATGCATCTGGATTGGGTGCCTTTAACTTTGGACAGTTAAGTAGCTGTATATCTATGAGGGTTGGTTGTAGCACCCCTTCTGGCAAACACGTCAACTCCATGAAACCAGAAATTTTAAGTTCTTGAAGGGAGGACGAGCCCTTGAACGCTACTTCTGTTTCGTCAATTGGACCCATCAGGTTATAGCAATAACATACACATTTCGAACTTCTCAAGAAACCTTATGTTTCTAGCTTTGGCCAGGGAGTTCCTGATTCGTGATTGCCTAAACATTAGGCAGAGCCTTGACTAGATGTTTTTTTTTTTTTTTTCCTTTGCTGTGTTTGTGTAGTTTGATCTCAAACTTAATAGCATGCTTGTTCTCGCTCTGGTTTAATATATTTGAATTTCCGCTTGACCAAAATAAAAAATAAAAAAATAACTTAGCCTATCTATTTTCACTATTGCCATCTCTCTCTTTGTCTAAAACGTGGAGGATGGAGGGATGAGTCTGAAAATTCTCTCTTGTCCCTTGTTTGGTTTGAGGAAAAAAGAGAAGAAAAATGGCTAATTAGATGATTAAGTACAATGACAATTTAATTTCCTTCATTTTTCTTGTTAATTAGTTTCTCTTCTCTTCCTTCTTTTCCACAAGGTTCCAAACAAAGCATTAGGGGTTCATTGCTTTTTCTCATTTGCAAATCTTCTATTAAGGCTACATTTGTTTTGACAAAATACATTTTTCACAAAAATAATTTACGAATTTTGGATATTTGGCTGCAAAAACTTGGAATAAACGATTTTTTAAGAAATTGGTTTTTATCCATGAGAGGAATTAACTTACAAAGCAAAAAATATTAAATTACATCATTTCATCTTAAGAACGAACTAGTTTACTAGCTTACTAATCTCATCTTACAACATTTGAGGACATCAGGCACTTGGAAACAATGTATTCTTTAGACAACACAAATTAATCTCGTACAGTATATTAAAAACAGTCTCTGTTGGAACTTAATTTTATGGCGTGCAAACAAATAAAGCAAAATAAATTTCATCCAATCATTTTATGGGTAAAATGTTTTGAATGAAACCAATTTTGTGTGAAAAATATTTTACCTCAAGACAAACGAAGCCTTAAGAGCAAAAATTTTGCAATCCACATCTTTTTGTATGAGGAGGGATGGGCTTTACCTTGTTTCGTGGTTTTTTTTTTTTTTATTGGCAAAATTTTTTTATTGAACTCAACAAGGGGTACAAGGAAAACTTGAATCGTGGTAATTATTGTGAATAAGATGCAACTTAAAAACTAACTGTTGAGTGAATAGAAAAGAACTTGGAAGGGTCAACTCCAGGCAATCACAAATCCAAAGTCGTCGAAGAGACATCAAGCTGTTGAATGCTGCTGCTATTTTGTTAATTGTATTGAGCATTTTTAACTTTGGGCACTGCTATATGTCTTTATCTATGAGGGTTGGTTGTAGCACCCTTGCTGGCAAACACGTCAACTCAATTTAGCTATTGCAAATATGTTGGCCTATTTATTTCCAGTACTATTGCCATATCTCTCTTTGTTTGGAACGTTGAGGATGGAGGGGGGAGTTCAAAAGTTGTCTCTCGCCCCTTGTTGGTTTGAGGGAATAGAGAAGAAAAAAAAAAGGGCAAAATAGAGTCCTATTATGTACAATAAAAATTTTCTTCATTTTTCTTGTTAGTTATTTTCTCTTCTCTTCCCTCATTCGGTCAGATTGGACCAATCCAAGGAGGATGTGTTACAGTGGGAGTGGTCTATGGATAAACAATTTTTTGTTAGATCAGTGTACAATCAATGGGAACAGATCAGTCTATCTAGGAACCAGGTTCTGGGATCTATGTGGAAGAACCTTTGTCCTCCTAAGGTGGAAGTTTTTTCGTGGCTGGCAGTACAGGAAAAGGTAGCTACTAGATTGGTGCTATCAAGAAGGGTATGATTTAGGAGGATCAATCGGTATCATGCCCTCTATGCTCCCTGCAACTAGAAACCCCTAATCATTTGTTTCTATACTGCATGTTTTCTTGGAGTATATGATCATTGATTCTAGATTGGTGGCATGTTGTGTGGGTAAGCCCTCCATCTTTGGCTGATTTAGCTTTATGGTGGTTCGACAATAGGTTTGGAGGCTTGGAGGAACAGTTGTGGGTAGCTTCTTTTTATACTACACTCTAGTCCTTGTGGTTGGTGCGGAATTACTACGTATTTAACAATGCAACTACTAGTATCGAGGAGGTGGGTGAACTTGTGAAAACCAGAGTTGCCATGTGGATAAAGTCCAGGTTTGACATCAAGTTTTATTAGGTGGAGGACTTTAGGTTGTTTTTGGATGGAATTCGAAAGCTTAAGTTGTAGTTCCTTTTGAGAAACTGTCCAACGCTCTATTGGATGGTCTTGCTTTCTTTGTTTATTTTGTGTTTTTCCCCTCGATGTACCCTTTCGAGTACTAAAATTATTTTGTTTCCCGAGAAAAAAAAAAGGGTTCCAAACAAAGCATTAGGGGTTCATTGCTTTTACTCTTTTGGGAATCTTCTTGTCTGGGTAGAATACATTGTCCGCAAAAATATTTTATCAATTTTGGGTGTTTGGTCGCATAAACTTGGATAAAACTATTTCTTAAAAAAAAGTTTTAGATCGACAACAAGAATTAACTTACAAAGCGAAAAACATTAAATTACGTCATTTTCCCTTAAGGAGAACTAACTTATTAATCCCTTCTTATAACCTTTGTGGACCTCAAGCTCTTAGCAACAACTTATTGTTTACACAACAAAAATCCCGTACATCATATTCTACACAATCTCTGTTGGAACTTTATTTTATGGTGTGCAAAGGAATAATACAAAATAAATTTCCTGCCATAATTTTATGGGTATAATGCTTTGAATAAAAGAAAATTTGTGCAAAAAATATCATACCTCGAGACAAATGAGTCTTTCAGAGCAAAAGTTTTGCAATTCAAATCTTCTTTTATGAGGGATGGATTGTAGCTTATTTTGTGGTAATTATGGTGATTAAGAAGCAATTTAAAAACTAAATGTTGAGAGGATAGAAAAGGACCCGAACGGGTTATCAACTTTGGGCAATCGTAAATCCGAAGTTGTTAAAGGCACATCAAACCATTGAATGCGGCTTCTGATTCGTCAATTTGATTGAGCATTTTTAACTTTGGGCATCAGCGTATGTCTATGTTCAATGTCTATGTTAAGGAGGGTTGGTTGTAGCACCCCTTCTGGCAAACATGTCAACACCTTATTTAGCTTTGGAAAATAACTCAAGCCATCTATTTCTACTATTACATATCTCTCTTTGTTTGGAACATGGAGGATAGTGGGGGGAGTTCAAAAAATTCTCTGTCGCCCCTTGTTTGGTTTAACGAAAAAGAGAAGAAAAAATGGTAAAATAGAGAATTAATAGAGAATAAATTTCATGCAATCATTCTACAGGTAATGTTTTGAATAAAACAAAATTTGTGCAAAAAAATATCACACCTCAAGACAAACGAGTCCTTTCAAGCAAATGTTTTGTAATTCACGTATGAGGGATGGGTTGCATGATAGGTGCGTAAATATGCCTATTTACGCACCCTAACTCGGACTTGTTATGTCCGTTTAGCACGTTATTTGGGTTTTGATACCTATTAATTGTGTTTCAGGACTCTCGGAGCCGATGGATAATATTTGTAGCTAAAGCGCAAAGTTAATTTTATTTGGTGTGAAAGCATAGCCGGTGAACAAATTAATTCCAAACGGTTGTTCCGAGCTCTGATCAGGAATTAAGAATAAATGGTTTGGTACGAGCATGACTAAGGCTTTGCAACACATGACCAGTGCCATCCACGTAATTGACTCTGCCATGGCAATTCATTGGCTGATGATTTGGTATAGGAAATCACAGTATATTTGCATAAAATAAAGTTGGACTTGTGTGTCCAATAGAAAAAAGACAGGCTTTGTTATAGTGGGCCAAGAGAAGAATAGCAAGAAAGGGCTTAACAAGTTTTACAAGGCAATAGTGTAACTATTATAAGTGGGCCCATGAGATTTCCACAAAAAAAGAGAAAAAGGAGGCGAGGGTTTTTATTATTGCTGGAAGACTATATATGGGAATCACTTTTTACCCGGACGGCGGATCTGATTCCTACGTTCGCTTGAACGACGGACGGGCTGCCAAGATCTCTTTCTGTTTCGATAGATTTTTTTTTCGCGTTTTGTTCCTTTCAAGTTATTTGAAACTTGGTTTAATTATTCGCATTCTGGTAATTCGTATTAATTTTCGTCTTTCATTAAAGTTGTTTATTGGTTATTGTTTAACTTAGATTTAATGTTTATTTTCCATCTAGCGTAATAGAAGAATGTTTCAAACTAGAGTTTCTTTTGTTTCTTGCTTAATAATGAGTGAGTAATTGTATAGGTAGGGTCGCGGAGTGATTAGTACACCGTGGCCGGTTCGGACGCATTCTGCTCTTATTTTGGAATAAAAGAATGTAAAGAAACAATTTTAGATTGGTAAAATACTTTCCGTAGACGAATCCGGACATTGTCGGAGCCCATATGAACAAAGAAATTGGGGTCCAAAACTCATTTTCCACTGCGCATGGGTAAACGGCGACCATAAAGTTTTGCATCTTACGGGGTATCTTTCTTAGTCTAAAATCGAATGTTTTAAAGAAGACCAATTGGAGCAGATGAGTCCGGGCTGGTTGCGAGTGCTATGAATCCTAAGATCGTACCTTTCTTTTAATTATTTGAAAAGTGCAATTAATTTCTAGGTTTTAGTTAATCTCAATCAATTGTCAAGGGATGGCTACCTAAGAGCCAGTTTAATCAGTAACAATCCGAGTTTTTTGTCAGCACATATCACTGTTTCTGTGGATTCAACTCCGGATTTACCAGATATTATGCTACGTCGGTTTCAGCCATACGCTTGAGGCAACCCATTATTTTAGGTCTAGGAAATCGTCAAGCATTGCACATTATTTCATGGTAATTACGGTGAATAAGAAGCAATTTAAAAACTAAATGTTGAGTGGATAGAAAAGGACCTGGAAGGGTTATCAACTCTGGGCAATCGTAAATCACAAGTTTCTGAAGGGATGTCAAGCCGTTGAATGTTGCTTCTGATTCATCAATTTGATTGAGCGTTTTTAATTTTGGGCATCTGCGTATGTCTATCATCACGAGGGTTGGTTGTAGCACGCCTTCTAGCAAACACGTCAACTCCTTATTTAGCTTTGGCAAATAACTCAAGCCATCTATTTCTACTATTGCCTTATCTTTCTTAGTTTGGAACATAGAGGATAGTGGGGGGAGTTCAAAAAGTTCTCTCTCGCCCCTTGTTTGGTTTAACGAAAAAGAGAAGAAAAAAATGTAAAATAGAGTATTAAGTCAGAGAATAAAAGTCATTCAATCATTTTACACGTATTATTTTGAATCAAATTAAATTTGAGCAAAAAAAATCACACCTCCAGACAAACGAGTCCTTTAATTCGAGCAAATGCTTTGCAATTCTTGTATGAGGGATGGGTTCTACATTATTTCGTGGTAATTATGGTGAATAAGAAGCAATTTAAAAACTAAATGTGAGTGGATAGAAAAGGACCTGGAAGGGTTATCAACTCCGGGCAATCGTAAATCGCAAGTTGTTGAAGGGATGTCGATCCGTTGAAAGCTCCTTCTGTTTCGTCAATTGGATTGAGCGTTATTAACTTTGGGCATCTGCGTATGGCTATGTGCAGGAGGGTTGGTTGTAGCACCCCTTTGGGCAAAGACGTCAACTCACCGCAACCATCAATATCAAGTTTTTGAAGGGAGCTTGAGCCCTTGAACGCTGCTTTGGTTTTGTCAATTGAACCCATAAGGTTATAACAATTATATATTCTAACTTCTCAAGAAAACCTGGGTTTTCTAGCTGGTATATATTGCGAATAACTCAGCCAATCCATTTCCACTATTGCCATATCTCTCTTTGTTTGGAACATGGAGGATAGTGAGGGGAGTTCAAAAAATTCTCTCTCGCCCCTTGTTTGGTTTAACGTAAAAGAGAAGAAAAAATGGAAATACGGAGTACTAAGTATAGAGAATAAAATTCATGCACTCATTTTACAGGTACTGTTTTGAATAAAACAAATTTAATTTGTGCAAAAAATATCTTACCACAATACAAACGAGTTATTTAGAGCAAATGTCTTGCAATTCTTGAATGAGGGATGGGTTGTACATTATTTCGTGGTAGTTATGGTGAATAAGAAGCAATTTAAAAACTAAATATTGAGGTAATAGAAATGGACCTGGAAGGGTTATCAACTCCGGGCAATCGTAAATAAGAAGTTTCTGAAGGGATGTCAAGCCTTTAAAAGTTGCTTCTGATTCATCAATCTGATTGAGCGTTTTTAACTTTGGGCATCTGCGTATGTCTATCATCACGAGAGTTGGTTGTAGCACGCCTTCTAGCAAACACGTCAACTCCTTATTTAGCTTTGGCAAATAACTCAAGCCATCTATTTCTACTATTGCCTTATCTTTCTTAGTTTGGAACATAGAGGATAGTGGGGGGAGTTCAAAAAGTTCTCTCTCGCCCCTTGTTTGGTTTAACGAAAAAGAGAAGAAAAAAATGGTAAAATAGAGTATTAAGTAATAGAGAATAAAAGTCATTCAATCATTTTACACGTATTATTTTGAATCAAATTAAATTTGAGCAAAAAAAATCACACCTCAAGACAAACGAGTCCTTTAATTCGAGCAAATGTTTTGCAATTCTTGTATGAGGGATGGGTTCTACATTATTTCGTGGTAATTATGGTGAATAAGAAGCAATTTAAAAACTAAATGTTGAGTGGATAGAAAAGGACCTGGAAGGGTTATCAACTCCGGGCAATCGTAAATCGCAAGTTGTTGAAGGGATGTCGATCCGTTGAAAGCTCCTTCTATTTCGTCAATTGAGTTGAGCGTTATTAACTTTGGGCATCTGCTTATGGCTATGTGCAGGAGGGTTGGTTGTAGCACCCCTTTGGGCAAAGAAGTCAACTCACCGCAGCCATCAATATCAAGTTTTTGAAGGGAGTTTGAGCCCTTGAACGCTGCTTTGGTTTTGCCAATTGAAACCATAAGGTTATAACAATGATATATTCTAACTTCTCATGAAACCCTAGGATCTCTAGCTGGTATATATTGTGAATAACTAAGCCCATCGATTTCCACTATTGCCATATATCTCTTTGTTTGGAACATGGAGGATAGTGTGGGGAGTTCAAAAAATTCTCTCTCGCCCCTTGTTAGGTTTAACGAAAAAGAGAAGAAAAAATGGTAATATGGAGTATTAAGTAAAAGAGAATAAATTTCATGCAATCATTTTACAGGTACTGTTTTGAATAAAACAAATTTAATTTGTGCAAAAAATATCTTACCTCAATACGAACGAGTCCTTTAGAGCAAAAGTTTTGCAATTCTTGAATGAGGGATGGGTTGTACATTATTTCGTGGTAGTTATGGTGAATAAGAAGCAATTTAAAAACTAAATGTTGAGTGGATAGAAAAGGACCTGGAAGGGTTATCAACTTTGGGCAATCGTAAATCAGAAGTTTCTGAAGGGATGTCAAGCCTTTGAATGTTGCTTCAGATTCGTCAATTTGATTGAGCGTTTTTAATTTTGGACATCTGCGTATGTCTATCATCAGGAGGGTTGGTTGTAGCACGCCATCTGGCAAACACATCAACTCCTTATTTAGCTTTGTCAAATAACTCAAGCCATCTATTTCTTCTATTGCCTTATCTCTCTTTGTTTGTAACATAGAGTATGGTGGGGGCAGTTCAAAAAATTCTCTCTCACCCCTTGTTTGGTTTAACGAAAATGAGTTGAAAAAAATGGTAAAATAGAGTATATTATGTAATACAGAATAAATGTTATGCAATCATTTTACACGTATTGTTTTGAATAAAACAAATTTGTGCAAAAAATATCACACCTCAATACAAACGAGTCCTTTAGAGCAAATGTTTTGCAATTCTTGTATGCGGAATGGGTTGTACATTATTTCGTGGTAATTATGGTGAATGAGAAGCAATTTAAAAACTTAATGTTGAGTGGATAGAAAAGGACCTGGAAGGGTTATCAACTCCGGGCAATCGTAAATCACAAGTTGCTGAAGGGATATCGATCCGTTGAAAGCTCCTTCTGTTTCGTCAATTGGATTGAGCTTTATTAACTTTGGGCACCTGCGTATGGCTATGTGCAGGAGGGTTGGTTGTAGCACCCCTTCTGGCAAATATGTCAACTCACCACAGCCGTCAATATCAAGTTTTTGAAGGGAGTTTGAGCCCTTGAACGCTGCTTCGGTTTTGTCAATTGAACCCATCAGGTTATATATAACAATGATATATATATTCTAACTTCTCAAGAAAACCTAGGTTTTCTAGCTGGTATATAGTGCAAATAACTCAGCCCGTCCATTTCCACTATTGCCATATCACTCTTTGTTTGGAACATGGAGGATAGTGGTTGGAGTTGAAAAAATTCTCTCGCCCCTTGTTTGGTTTAATGAAAATGAGAAAAAAAATGGTAATACGGAGTATTAACCAATAGAGAATAGATTTCATGCAATCATTTTACAGGTATTGTTTTGAATAAAACAAAATTTGTGCAGAAAATATCACACCTCAAGACAAACGAGTTCTTTAGAGCAAATCTTTTGCAATTCTTGTTTGAGGCATGGGTTGTACATTATTTCGTGATAATTATGTGGAATAAGAAATGTTGAGTGGATAGAAAATGACCTGGAAGGGTTATCAACTCCGGGCAATTGTAAATCACAAGTTTTTGAAGGGATGTCAAGCCTTTGAATGTTGCTTCTGATTCGTCAATTTGATTGAGCGTTTGTAACTTTGAACATCTGCGTATGTCTATTATCACGAGGGTTGGTTGTAGCACGCCATCTGGCAGACACGTCAACTCCTTATTTAACTTTGGCAAAAAACTCAAGCCATCTATTCCTACTATTGTCATATCTCTCTTTGTTTGGAACATGGAGGATAGTGCGGGGAGTTCAAAAAATTCTCTCTCGCCCCTTGTTTGGTTTAATGAAAAAGAGAAGAAAAAATGGTAAGATGGAGTACAAAGTAATAGAGAATAAATTTCATGCAATCATTTTATAGGTACTGTTTTGAATAAAACAAAATTTGTGCAAAAAATATCACACCTCAAGACAAATGAGTCCTTTAGAGCAAATGTTTTGCAATTCTTGCACGAGGGATGGGTTGTACATTATTTCGTGGTAATTATGGTGAATAAAAAGCAATTTAAAAACTAAATGTTGAGTGGATAGAAAAGGACCTGGAAGGGTTATCAACTCCGGGCAATCGTAAATCACAAGTTTCTGAAGGGATGTCAAGCCGTTGAATGTTGCTTCTGATTCATCAATTTGATTGAGCATTTTTAACTTTGGGCATTTGCGTATGTCTATCATCTGGAGGGTTGGTTGTAGCACGCCTTCTGGCAAACACGTCAACTCACCGCAGCCGTCAATATCAAGTTTTTGAAGGGAGTTTGAGCCCTTGAACGCTGCTTTGGTTTTGTCAATTGAACCCATCAGGTTATAACAATATTGATATATTCTAACTTCTCAAGAAATCCTAGGTTTTCTAGCTGGTATATATTACAAATAACTCGGCCCATCCTTTTTCACTATTGCCATATCTCTCTTTGTTTGGAACGTGCAAGATGGAGGGGGGAGCTTGAAAATTCTGTCTCGCTCCTTGTTTGGTTTGAGGGAAAAGAGAACACAAAATGGCTACACAGAGAATTAACTACAATGAAAATTAACCTTATTTTTGTTGTTAATTATTTTCTCTTCTATGCCCTGTTTTTTCACAAGTTCCAAACAAAGCATTAGGACTTCATTGCTTCTTTGTTTTTGTGAAACTTCTGTTAAGGCTTCATTTGTTTGGATAGATCACATTTTTTCGCAAAAATATGTTACTAGTTTTGGGTGTTTGGATGGATAAAACTTGGAGTAAAATATTTTTTAGGTAAGTTGTTTTATGATCTCCACAGTCGGAAAATAAGTTACGAAGCAAAAATCAGTAAATTAAATTACTTCCTTCCATCTTAACGACGAACTAGCTTGCTAATTAACACAATTATTCTACATGTAAATTTTTTTCTTAAAATTTTTTTTTTTTTTGCAAAATCTTTTATGCAGACACAACGGAGGTAGAGAAGAGCTATACCTCGTTTCTTGGTAATTATGGGGAATACAACACAACACAATGGAATGAGTAATTGCTGAATGGATAAGAAAATTACCTGGAATGGATATCAACTCGGGGCACGCCTCGATGTATAGCTTCTGCAGACGAGGGAATAACTTCATCTTAGGCAATGATGATTCGTTTGACCATTCTCTTAGCTGGGGCATTTCCAAAAGTCGGAGTTCCCTCAATGCTGGGAATACCTCTCTTGCTGCTGCTCCTTCACTACCACTACAATTACAATTAATCGCTTCATATTGTCCAAAAAATTCTGGACCAATACACTTCAAGTTCTGCAAACCATCGATCGTGATTTTCACAAGATGCGAAAGGTGTCCGAGCGCAGGGACATGCTCACAAAATCTACAATCTTTTAATATGATCTTCACCAAATTTTGAAGCAAGCATGCATCCTTACTCATCCATGACGCCAAACTTCTTCCTCCAAAATTTTTAATTTCTAATCCCTTGACATTTCGGTGAGGTTTGAGTCCATCCAACACATCCTCATGGTTATTGTCAGACTCTCCAAAGTCATTATCCCAGTGATATTTTAACTCTTGAATGTTTGTTTTTTCCAACATTTTAGCCTTCATTGCTTCTTCCTTGTCTTTCACATATTGTAGATTGTAAACACTTAACCCACCTCTTAGGTTGCTTAAGCTACCCAACTCTTCAATACTTTCGCCACTCTTATTGCCCACAACAAAGAAGGGTAATGTCCGCAAAGATGTCAATTGCCCTATATTCTTTGGTATCAATTCCCTATTTTCATTTGAATCCTCAACATAAAAATGTCTCAAGCTAACCAAGTTGAGGAAATCTTTTGGAAGTTCTTTTACAGAATTTGGTAGTTTCAACGTTTCCAAATTATAGAGCTTGGCGATACAATTTGGGATTTTCAAAATAGAAGACTCGGAGATGTCAAGAAACCTTAAATGTATGGACTTGCATATTGAACTTGGCAACTCTTCCGCACAAGATTTCTCTAAACGCAGCGCACGAATACGTTTAAACTTTTTTTTGATATTGGGGAAACATCCTCTTAAAAACACGGTTCTCAAGTTGCCAACATTTTCTTTTGAAATGTCTAACCCTGTTTCTTCCCTAAGAACCAAAGACAGATGTTGAACATTGGGAATGTTCTTCATCTCACTTGCTTCCAAAGTCAAACAATTATCCTGAGAGACATGGACTGCAAGATCATGTACAAGATCATGCATCTTGCAACTTGTGATATTGTTGTACTCATCAAATTCCACTTCATGGAATAACGAATTGCGCAATAAAATTTTAAAATACTCATTGCCTAATTCTTCAATGTCCACCTTGCTTCTTGAAGAATGCTGAAGATATCCTAGAGCCATCCAAAGTTGAATTAGTTCATCTTTTATAATGACTTTGCCCTTTGGAAAAATAGAACAATATGCAAAGGATTTTTTCAAAGATGGTGAAGGCAAGTTGTCGAAACTAAGCCTCAATACTGGCAGAATACCATTTTTATTTTCCAGGGAATTCCATATTTCACTCTTCTCGATGGACTCCCATTCTTGCCTATCTTGTTTCGAGTATAGTAAACTTCCTAATGCATTTATTGCTAATGGTAGACGCTCACACTTTTTTACCATTCTTCTACCAATAACGTCTAGAGTTTGAATCTCACTCGGTGCTCTATTGGCAAATGCTCTTTTACTAAATATTTTCCAACAATCATTCTCCGAAGGTAGATTCAACTGATGGGTGCAAGTCGGGAATGTTTGAATTGCTGATAGGACTTCCAAACTACGGGTAGTAATTAAAATTTTGCTTCCCTTAGAGCCTTTTATTCCTGCCAAAGAATTTCTCAGGTCTACCCATAAATTAGGATTCGTATTCCAGATGTCATCTAACACAAGCAAGTATTTTTTCCCATTCAATTCTTTTCCAAGCATTTTCAATACTCCTTGCCTATTTTGTACATCAGATTTCTCTCTACCAAGAGATTCCACCATCTCATTCAATAACCTATCTACCTTGAAATTATCTGACACACAAATCCACATTCTCTTATCAATCTTGTCACCCTTGTCACTGTCATCACTCTTATAACAAAAGTTCTCCATAACTTCCACCCTATTGTAAACCATCTGAGCTAAGAGTTGTCTTGCCGACCCCAGCCATTCCTACTATGGCGATGACAGGTAAATCACCTTCTATGTCAATTCCAAGTAACATATCTACCACTTTCAACACGTCACCATCCCTCCCCACAACTTGTGTCTCATCTAAAAATGGTCCAGTCATCATGAATTCCCTAGGTTCAGCAGCAGGAGCCACGAGTTGATCAATTGGTTTAAGACCAACATCATCTGCTGCTTTACAAATTCTGTCTAACAGTTTATTGATGTTGCTGACCTTATTAGCCATCTTGAAACGAAACGCCAATGGATTAGATGGGGAGAATAAATTGCGCACCTTGTTCCTCATCCGGTTTTGTACCTCAATCTTTCTTCGAAGATCCTCATAGGCCAATTCATCCAGCACGTTCTCAGCACTGCAGATTGGAGCCTTGAGTTTCTTCAGCCACGTCACCATAGTTTGTGATGTTATTTTCTTCTTCTCAGCTTCATGTAACAAGGCCTGAATTATTTCTAACCTTTCGCGGAGCTTTTCGAGGTCTTCCTTGAAATCCCAAGCCGGTTTAATCGGATTGTCAATCTGCTTGGTTACCAGGGAAAGCAAAGTCAGGATTCCATTGGCTGCAGGGACGAGCATAGCCTCGGCCATGTTTGTGTTATGAAAACAGAAATTGGGGCTTGGAGATAAAAATGCTCGGTGAACAATTGCAAGGGAAAAGAGAATGGGGTGTTGTGAATAGCGCGCCTCAATGATGAGAATTGCTTATATGGTCGAGGAGGACTCGGAGTCTAGCTTTACTTTTCAAGTTCTGGTCATTGACATCAAAAGCAAAAACAAAAGTCTTGATTGCCAGCTTTTAGTTGTTGAATGTCTTTGTCATGGATTCATGGGCCCAGTTGTTTTAGCTTTTTGTTTTTGACCTAATTTTTACGTTCTTCTTTTTTATATTCACACTTTCTTTCTTTTTTCATTTTAGCAAATCACAAAAAATACACTTTAAATAATAAAAAATAAAAAGGAAGTGTGAAAATAAAAAATATATAATGGGTATATCTATTCCTGTCCTTTTGCGTAGTATTTTCTTTGAGAAAGCACAACTACTAAATACTCCAGTATATGGAGAAAGCACGAACTGTGCTATACACACAGTAATCTGTGTACAGATTATGCACAGATTTCGTTACGGGACTCACCACGGGTTCCACACAAATCATCTGAGTCATTCATTAAATGTAAAATATTTTTTCAAGAGTTCCCGTAAAAAATAAGCTCAATCCAATACCTATAGTTGCTTCATCCAATCATCTAACTTTTTATTCAAATTTTCAGATAATGAAAAATTATATGATTGGATCGAGCACCTATAGGTATCGGATTGAGGTTATTTTTTACGGGGACCCTTGAAAAAATATTTTACATTTAATGAACGGATCGGATGATTTGTGTGGGACCCGTGGTGGGCCCCACAACAAAATCTGTGCACAATCTGTGCACAGATTGTATGTGTGTGTAGACGTTCTGAGAAAGCACAGAGTATACACTAAGGCCTCGGTTGATGGAAGGCGGGTTGGTGCAATGTCTCAAAAGCGTTGCACCCTGCAGTGTTGCATCTCACTGTCCAAACGTGTTTTGGACGGTCCAGATTTTAGAAAAATTTTACTTTTCCCTGAGAATTTTTCCTAAAATTTGGACTATTGATTGTTAAGACAAACGAACATGCTTGACGATTTCCTAGTTCTAAATTAATGGGTTGCCCCAAGAGTAGAGCGGATGCCGACGTAACACAATATCCGGTAAGTCCAGAGTCCAATCCACTAAGGACGGTGATGTGTGTTGAACAAAAACTCGGGTTGTTACTGATTAAACTAGCTCTTAGGTAGCCCACCCCTCGACGATTGATTGAGATTAACTAAAACCTAAGGAAACAATTGTTATTTTCAAATAATTAAAATGAGGTACGGTCATAGGGTTCATAACATTCGTAACTAGTCCAAATTAACCTGCTCCATTCGATATTCTTAAAAACGTTCAACTTTAGATTGAAAAAGATACCCCGCAAGATACGGACCCTATGGTCGCCGTTTACTCATGCGCAGTGGAGAATGAGTTTTGGACCCCATTCTCCCGTTCACATGGACTCCGACAATGCCTGGATTCGTCCGCGGAAAGTATTTTTTTCCAATCTAAAATCATCTTTTTCATTGTTTGAAAACAGAAGTAGTGCCTGAACTAGTCACAACGTACTAATCACTCCGCGACCTTACCTAACGACTATTCACTCAACATTAAGCAATAAACAAAAAAAATCCTAAATTGAAACATGTTTCTATTGCTCAATACGAAAAATAAATAAGAGATCCAAACCAAATAAAAACAAACAGACAACTTTTATTAAGAACAAAAATTAAAATGAATTATCAAATTGCGAATAATTAAGTAAAACATAAAAATAACTTAAAGAAGAAAAAATACTCTGAATGAACGAACCTCAATTTCAAACTGTCGTCGTCCATTCTTTTCTTTGTTTTTTCGTCCGTAACTTTTTCTCCCAAAAGCTGCCAATCCAAAACAGTAGGGCAATAATGTTGGTTTTATAGTGATTGAAAGCATTAATTACATAGTGGTCCTTGGACTTTGTTTAATATCGAATTAACCATCCAAAATTTCAAAGCACTTTGCACTTTGAACCAAAACTTCTTTAAAATCTTCTTTTTATCCAAAATCTCAAACAACGGGCTCGAGCAACCTATAAACATAAAAACACATAATAAAAAAATAGTTAACAAATATAAAAGACTAATAAATGTATATTGGAGGGCCAAAATATGTATATTTTGACACTTATCATAACACAATCAAGCACTGCAACTTGCAACGCGCTAGGGGGCACTACAGGGTCCCAAGGTTCTCGTTTGATTCGCGGACTGAAAACGATGGAATTAACAGTCCTGAGATTAAAAGTCTCTGGACTATTTGTCCTAGATTAATTTCATCTCAAATTTCACCCAATCCCATGTTTGATTCCCATGGGATTACTTAGAATTTTTTTAAAAAAATTGAAAAACTTTTTCGGAAAAAGTTTTTAAAAAAATGGGGAAACACTTTATGTTAAAAAAATGTTTTAGAACTAGTTTTTTTTAAAAAAAATAATTGTTTTAAAAATTAAAAACAATTTTTTGAAAAAAAAAACTAGCTCTTGAAAATGTTATGACAAAAAAGGTTTTTTTTTTTAAAACAAATATTTTTCAAACAAAATAGTCTCTGAATCAATTTATGAGAGAAGAATCTTTTCAAAAACAAATTTTTTGTATTTTTGTTTACCAAAGCGCCGTGCAGTGTATGTGAGATCTTCGTGCTAATTGTAGGATGCAAAATTACAACCACTGGGTCCAGAAAATATGAAGTAATTCCCACCATATCTTCTCTAATTAATGAAACAATGAAAATCTTATGAAAGTACATAAAATCCTTAAACCCTGAAAGTGCATAAACCCTAGTGTATATAATATCCCGTCCAACATCTAAAGTCTACATGGATGATTTTGGATATATAACAAACCTTGTGGACTACTACTAGTACCTTAGGCTTAAGTTTTTGGCCATGTGGTTTGGCTTGTGGATCAAAATCAAGGTATTGGGTCAATGGTCTACTTGGGGCGTTACAAGGTACCTATAAAAGTGCCTAAACCCTAGAGTACCCTATAAATATGCCTAAACCCCTAGAGTATCCTATGAAAGTGTCTAAACCGCTAAAACTCTATTATAGAAAAGTATAAAAATGCCTAAACTCCTAGGGTATCCTATGAAAGTGCCTAAACTGCCAAAACTCTATTATAGAAAAGTATAAAAATGCCTAAACCCTTGGGATATCCTATGAAAGTGCTTAAACCGCTAAAACTCTATTATAGAAAAGTGCACCATAAATTCCAATGAAAGTGCCTAAACCTTAACTCTAGGGCTCTATGAAAGTGCCTAAACCTAAATCCTAGGGTACCCTAAAACCTAGGACACCCTAAGATTTTATGGTACCTCAGGGTACTATGGTATCCACTAGTGCATCATAAAATCCTAGGGTGACACTTTTTTTATAGGCGATAAAATTTTATTAAAAACTCAACAAATGGTACATCAAGAAAAGACTAAATACAGACCACTGGGAAAGAAGTACTGTATAGGCCTGAAGGAAAAGAAAAGAAAAAACATTCAATTGAAGTGTCACCCTCCATTAATGGTAAATGTGCTTCTGTAAAAGTAGATCTAGTGGTAATTAAGTATTTCATCTCTTTTTAATAGGAACTAAGTTTCATTTTTCCGTAATTAGAGGTAAAATTCTCAAATTAACAAATACAATTTGCTATATCTACTTTCTTTTTCGAAGAAGGCGGCTGTTCTTCCCTTTTATTTTTCTTTCCAAAATTGCCCTATTCTTACCCGGCCCACAAAATAACACTCGCACCCATCCAACCAAAAGCCTTGGACAGAAATGTTGGTTTGAGTAATTCATAAGTAGTTTAGGAGCACTGGCACGTAGTCCTCCAAACTATTTCATAATCACACATTTATTTGTCATTAATTTTAAGATAAAATAATTTCATTCTAGAATGTTTTTTATTAGAGACTAGGTTTTTTCCGTCGTGCAAGCACAAAGATTTCGTGCCTGTAGAAGTGCTTTATATACCACAATTTGCAATTTTAATGAAATAACACAAAATTATACTCCAATAATCTCAACAGTAACATGTAGCCCTTTAATGAATTTATCTTGTATTTAATAGTTTCTACGATTCTCCTCCATCAAAAATCTTTTTCTCCCAATAATTTCCAACCATGACACAGCGCACAATCTCCAATCACTTATCACTTTTGTGACAATTGATTTATTAACGTCTATTCAGTTTCAATTTGGCCACGAATACCCCAGGGTACCTATTGTCCAATTTCTACATTTATGTAGTAATTTAAATTACAATAATCCAAGTAACAATCAACAGGATACAAAAGTCACAAATACAATATCTGACATAATAATATTCTAATTTATTAAATATTAATTGACGAATAAGCCAAAATAAGCATACGGCGGTTTGAATAAAATCATTGTCTTAAGATAATGTTTTTCCTTTTTCTTTTACCAAACTGATAATATCAACTTATACAGTATTCTCAAAATCATTTATTCTATTTCTTTATTATCAAAAAAATAAATATTTAGTCAAACAATTAATTACTACACTTAAAATTAAGTCTACTTCTCACATTTACAATTTATATAAAACATTTTCACTAATTTTCTATTTAAAATATTATCTTTAACTACCATATTATTATTCATAGATTTTCCAAACTAATTTTTAATCGAAAGTGCATATTACTAAATTTAGTACTTACTTAACTTTATTTTTTTTAAACAAAATACAATAAATGTTTAATATTAGATCTTTATAATGAGGTGATATGAGACTAATATGGCCGATAATATATTTTGAGATTAGCTTATAAGTAGTAACGATTTTTTTTTTTTTTTGCTAAAAGAAAATATCTCCTCATTTACATTTTATATCTAAATCCGTACGTATTTAATTATTATATAATTACTACATAAACTATGATTATTCCGATAAATTTATTAATCGCATAATTTTTTACCTACACACGAATTTCAATACCATAATCCACCATAACTTCTAATCTACGCAATAATTTATTAAGGTTTCGGGTTTCCGGAAAACTACCTCAAACGCGATTCTAAACTCGGGTAAGTGTTGCACGGTGTCCGTACATTACTATGGTTTTTTTTCCAAAATCTGAATTTATATAAAATATTTCCACTAATTTTCTATTTAAAATATTATCTTTAACTACCATATTATTATTCATAGATTTTCCAAACTAATTCTTATTCGAAAGTGCATATTACTAAATTTAGTATTTACTTAACTTTATTTTTTTTAAACAAAATACAATAAATGAAAATATCTCCTCATTTACATTTTAAATCCAAATCCTTACGTATTTAATTATTATATAATTACTACATAAACTACGATTATTCCGATAAATTTATTAATCTCATAATTTTTCACCTACACATGAATTTCAATACCACAATCCACCATAACTTCTTATCTACGCAATAATTTATTAAGGTTTCGGGTTTCCGAAAAACGGCCTCAAACGCGATTCTAAGCTCGGGTAAGTGTTGCACGATGTCCGTACATTGCTGTGGTGGTTCCGAAATCTCGAGGCGGCGTCCGGCGGCACTCCGATGGGACCCGCGGTGGCGGCGCGGGTGTGGATGGTTTAATTAATGTTTAGATATTAATATTAATCATTATATTTTATTTTATTATTAGGCTAGATAGGTAAATAGGGCAAAATCAAGGGGCAAATTGGTCCAAATTAAAAAGTGTCCAAACCCTTTCAATATTCTTTTATTATTAGGTTAGATAAATATTATTTTCCGAAAAAATTAAAAAACATAATTTAAAAGTGAAAAAATGGGAAGCTGTGCATATGTAAGAAATGTATATCAGTATATGTAAATGTACAGTTCCCAATTTCCAAATACAGTTCCCATTACCCAAGAACAGTTCATCGCCACAGTTCTCCATTTCCAAAGAACCCCACCCACAAATCCATGGCGTCTTCTTCGTCCGACGACCTCCACAACACCCTCGTCTTTTCTGTCTGCTGCCGCCAATCATCCATCTATTGAGTTTTCCAGCCGTAAGTCTCTCTCTCTGTCTCTCTCTCTCTCTCTCTCCGTCGATCATCTTCTCCATTCGGTCTCATTTTCCACAAATCTTCTTCGGTCGAGTTTCTGTCACTACTCCACAACGTGTGATAGAGTTCAAAAAGCAAGGGCGAAAATGGTCATTAAACAACCTGCATAACCAACGACAAGGGTACCCATGTCGTTAGCAAATCCGGTCGCAGGTGGATTACGAATTCGAAGTTCCCAAATCGGGGGGCAAATCCAAGTTGGTTTTTTCACAGCCAAAGACTGGATTAGAAGAGGGGAGAGAGATGTAGTCCGACCGCATAGCAAATCCGGGGCCAAATCCGACATCCAAACCGGCCGTACAGAGGCGGCTCTTGCTTGCGACCTTAATGTGTATTGCAATAAGAATACCCCAAACGTAGGGGTAGGTCGGTTGAAAGCATAATAATACCCGGAAGTCCGGGGTCGAATCCACAGGGAGCGCATCCATAACTTGGTTCAGAGATTAGCTTGCGTAGAGAATTTTGGCGTTAGGACCGCCAACCAAACTTTGGCGTTGAGACGGCCAACTGAGAATTTTAGGTGAATGGCTACTTAACCTAACTACGGCTTTTTAACTGGAGATTTAAACTAAAGGCTAGGTTTAGGGATAATCAACACCCATAACACAAAGGTAATCTTATTCTTCTCTTTTTACAAGGGCACTAAGCATGTCTAAGGTTCTTTTGAGACATTTAAACAAACACATGGAGGGACATAGCTCCAAGCATCAAATGTGACAAGAAGTGTAACCCTTGCCTACATTTGATCAAAGAGATTAACACCTCTAAGTTTTGATACATAAAATGAACCCTAGTACATGCTTAAGCTAGAAAATGAAGATTTACAAAAGAAGAATAAGAAATACCCATGGCTACGGGATGCTAACCATCCCACAACCTAGTCTTGCTACACTACTCACACATAATGAAAGGAGACATGTAATGAGCAAGGGTAAAGATAAGGAAAATACTAAACATGGATTAAATACGAAATAAACACAAGATCCTCGAAGAGGAGAAGATTCCTTACAACTTTAATGAAGGCGAAATACTTCGAAATTGAACGGATCGTACCTAAAATCCCTCCTCAAAGCATGAATGAGGAGAGAGGTGGGAGCAAAAGCTTTAATGGAGGTAGAGAGAGAAAATGCAGGTCTTGAATGCCCTAGAATCGGGCTCAAGTTGGTATATATACCCCCTTTACAAAATAATTACAAAAATACCATTAAAAGTTCGCGCACAGACACCGGGTATTGATACCCCTAAAAGAGGTATCGATACCGCTGTCCTCTCTGGACAGCATGCTTCCTGGTATTGATACCCAGTGTTGGGGGTATTGATACCCCATGTTTCTCTGGCTGGTTTTTGCTGTTTTCTTCTTTCTTCCGATCTTTGAGAGCCCCGAACCTTCCTTCCATGCTTTGATCACTTCGTTTGAGACTCGGGGAGCGATTCCCAATGTGCCACATGTACTTGAAAGCTTTCGGATTCCTCCGGGGATTATTGGGAGCCTTGGAAACGTCCTTTTCGCTCCGATTACCTACTTTTCAACAAAAACACAACTTGCGCGCAAAATCAAATAGAAACAAGTAAAAATCGCTTGCAAGAGTAGAAAAAAGGGATAGATAAGCCCCATTATTTACACTATTTAGGGCTTATCAGCTCTACATATAGCCTTCCATGGTCAACTGAACACCCAAACAAATTTTTTTTGCTTAAAATATACATATAAAAATTATGAGCTAGTGTTTTTTTGAACACCCAATTTAAATATTTATGAACTCCTAGTTTTGAACACTTGACTCAAAAAGAATTGAATACTCAACCCAAAACGAATTGAACAATCAATCATAACCCAATTACGGCTCATCAATCCACGTAATTCATATTTGAATATTAAACACATTAATTACTTCAAATAAAACTCATAATCATAATAAAGAAAAAGAAAAAGAAAAAGAAAAAAGAAGAATTTATTGGTGTAAGTATGATACTCTACGTTACCTCTCCACCTTTATTGTCGATGGTCAAAATGTGTGAATTCCACATTCATGACAACTATAACTACTTTATTCGTTTTTGTCTTAATAGCTAATAGAATTTACGGAAAAAACTTTAAAAAAATTCAACTCCATTGCAAACCCCGTTAACTTGAATAATATTACTTCAAATTTCAAACTACGATAGAAAATTAAATCTCATCTTGTTATCCTAAAGAACACCCTATTTTCGAGAAGGTCAGTCTCAACATACTCGCTACAGTTTCTTTCAAAAGTGTTTCAATAGATTAATACGCCGATTAAACGTTGGCACAAAATATGAGATCTCATCTAGGACAACTGTAAAAAAAAATCCTCCTCCATTCTCAAAACAATATCTACTACGCAAGTGTCAAAAAAAATTATTTTTTTGTTGAAAAAACAAGTATATATTTTTAAGTTATCATTTTGCCTCGTAGTTAATTTTTTTAGAATAAAGGTTTTTTGTTACCGCCCTATTTATACTATTATATGACATTTTGTACTTATATTATTGGTTAAGAGATTAGCTAGTAGAATTAAATGTAATTTCTGAACACCTTATCATAAATTTTTAGAACCGCCACTGAGGCCGTAAAGACTAGCTATACAATTTTCAAAAATAGTAGGCCGGCAAATTCTCATTCAAAAAATTAAGCTTTCAATGCTTTTGTGCAGGAGGGTACGTAGCTTCAAAATAACCATCCCCACCACGTGGGGAAAGCAAAGTCAGTATTACATTGGGTGCAGGGACGAGCATAGCCTCGGCCATGTTTTTGCTATGAAAAAACAGAAAAAATGCTTGGTGAACAATTAGTAAGATAATAATACAAGGGAAAAGAGAAGGGGGTGTGTTGTGAATGTATCGAAGCTAGGATAAGAATTATTCCCTCCGTCCTTTTGAAGTGTCTTGCTTTGTAACTCCAATTTATTAAAAAACATCATTATTATACCTTTAACATCAAATTTTTTTCCACTTTTTCTATTTATCCATCATTATTACACTTTTACTCACTAACTTTTCAAAATGAAATCTACTTTTAAGGACGAAATAGATAATGCACTAATTTTTACCTATTAACTTTATAAAATGAACATTTATTAAGAGACAACTCAAAATAAAATACTGAACTCTAAATAAGGGACGGAAGGAGTATATGGTAGAGAAGGACTTGGAGTCTAGCTAGCTTACTTTTCGTGTTCCAAGTCTTCATTCCGATCAAAAACAAAAACACTAGTCTTGGTCGTTGCCAGCCCAGCCTTTTAGCAAACTATATATATTTTCATAAATAATAATAATATGAGATATTTTCATAAACCATCCATGCAAATCTACAATCAATCGCATAACGATAAGTGCGGGACTCAAATCCATTGATTTACTATAAAGTTTATAATGGTCCACTTTTCTGAAGACAAAAATAAATTTTTTCATATTTTTACGTATATTCAAACCAAACCAAACCGAGTCTTATCTTATGTCGCAATCACCTGGGGTTGATTACATGAATTCATTTCCTCCATTGAGTTCTGTCCAGGGCTACTTGCTCACACAAATCTACTATACTCATATATTTGCATACCACAGCATCTAATATCAATTTAGGTCTATCCCTCCCCATAGCATTGCTATCCAAAGCTATTATATCTGCTATCTTAACTACTACATCTCTTGGTCTACGGTATACATGCCCAAACCATCTTTATCCTATTTTTGTTCAACTTCTCTTCTATGGGTACTACACCTACCATCTCACTAACAGTTTCATTTCTAATTCTGTCTCGTCTAGTTTTACCACACATCCACATCAACATTCTCATTTTCGCTACACTCATCTTATTCACCTGTTGTTTCTTAATAGGCCAATATTCTGTCTCATAAAGTATCACTGGTCTAATGACAATTTCATAAAAATTTTCCTTCAATTTTATGGGTACCCTATTGCCACACAGTATACCAGTAATACTCCTCCACTTGAGCCATCCCATTTGGATCCTATAGGACATCATCGGCAATCTCTCCATCTCTACTAATAATTGAGTTTAAGTACCTAAAATGATCATTCTTAGGTATCTTCTGGTCTTGGATCGTAACTCTTTCTTCGTGCACATTGCTGATTGATAAGCCCACAATTGTAGTTATATTCGGGCTTATCTTGCTTATTTTTGGCACACACGCGCGCATAACTCTATGTTTTTGAATGATATTGCGCGAAAGGTGCGTTTTTGGTGTTTACAGGTTCTTTTCGTTAATAAGGCGAATTGTGCGCCATGAACTTATCCCATCGTGAATCGGGGACCCGAGAGGTCTAAATGGAGCAATAGCAGAGTCCGGAGGAGCTGTGTCGAAGCCCCAGAGAGTTTGGAGAAGCCCAGAAGAAGTTGATAAAAACTTGCCAGAAAAGTAAGTTCTATCGGTAGGAGATCAATGCCTACCGGTAGGAGTCCCCAGTTTTGCAGATTTCTATTTTCTTTTTTTTTTCTTTTGTAACTTTAAAAGGGTGCTATAAATATCCATTTGCACGTTTTTAGGGTTATGTTATGTTATTTTGGGATCAGCTCTTTCTCTCTCTACCGCCTCTTCTCACCAACTCTTTTCTCTCTCATTAATGGAGCATTGATTGGGGGATTTGGAGGGTGATTGCTTTCATTAATGTAGTAAGTTCCTTCGGGATCCTTATTAATCTAGTCTTTATTTCTGTTTTCAGCATGATTTCGTGTTCTCTCATCCGAATCCTAATCCATTTCACTTCTCCTTTCATTATGTGTGAGTAGTGTAGCAAGGTTAGGTTATGGGATGATTAACATCCCATAACCAGGGGTGTGGCTCGTTCTCCTCTCGAAAACCCCTGTTTTCTAGCTTAAACATGGCTTAGGACCGATTTTATGTATCAAAACTTTGAGGTGTTACTCTCTTTGATCAAATGTAGGCAAGGGTTAAGTTTCTTGCCACATTTGATACTTAGAGCTATGTCCCTTTTTGTGTTTGTCAAAATGAATTAAAAGAGCCCTAGCCATGTTTAACACATTTGTTGAAAAGAGAAGAGTCGAGCTTATCCTTGGGTTATGGGTGTTGATTATCCCTAACCCTAGCCTTTAGTTTAATCTCCAGTCAAAAAGCCGTAGTTAGGTTAAGTAGCCAGTTAACTAAATCTTTCAAGTTGGCCGTCTAAACGCCAAAGTTTGGTTGGCGGTTCTAACACCAAAACTCTCTACAAGCTAATCTCTAAGACAAGTTATAGATGCGCTCCCTATGGATTCGACCCCGGACTTCCGGGTATTATTATGCTTTCAACCGACCTAGCCCTACGCTAGGGGTATTCTTATTGCATTACTCTAAGGTCGCAAGCACTGATATCACTAAATTTGCCCACCATATACTCAGTTTTACTCCTACTCATCCAAAAACTCTTTGACTCTAATACTTCCTTCCAAATTTCTAATTTCGTATTAACACTTCTAGCGGTTTCATCTACGAGGATAATGTCATTTGTGAATATCATACACCATGAAATATCCTCCTGAAATTGTCTAGTCAATTTATCCATAACTAAGGCAAAGATGTACGGGCTCAAGATTGACCATTGATGCAATCCTACAGTAATTGAAAATTCACTCGTTTACCCTATTGATGATCGAATGGTAGTGACGATACCTTCATACAAGTCTCTAATCACCTCGATATACCTTTCGGTCATTCCATTTTTCTCCAGAACTTATCATATGATGCCTCTAGGCACGCTATCATAAACCTTTTCTAAGTCTATGAAAATCATATAGAGATCTTTCTTTTTACTCTGTGTTTTTCTACCATTCTCCTTAATAGGTAGATAGCTTACATGATTGATCTTCAGGGCATAAACCCAAACTGTTTCTCTGACACCATAGTCACCATCCTCAAGCGATGCTCAATAGCTCTTTCCCACCATTTCATCGTATGAGTCATCAATTTAATACATCTATAATTGTTGCAGTTTTGAATATCCTCTTTATTCTTATAGATAGATACTACAGTACTCCTTCTCCGTTCGTCGGGCATCTTTCTAGTCATAATAATCTTGTTAAATAATTTCGTCAACCAAGTCACCTACATTTTTTCACACTTCAATAGGGATATCATCTGGTCCGAAGGCCTTACCCAGTTTTATCCTTTTCAAAACTTTAACCACTTCGAACTTTTGTATTCCTCGATAGAAGTCATATTCCATGTTCTTGCCAGGTACATACATTCCTCCCCACCCAAGTCTCATTCGTGTTTCTTATTTAACAATTTCTCGAAATACAATTTCCTTCTATCCCTGATCGAGATCTTTTACCAATACTACCGAATCAATACCTTTTATACACTTAACTTGAGAAATATCTCTAGCTCTCCTTTCTTGCAATATGGCAAGTTTATAAATAATTTTTTCTTCATCTTTACTATCAAATCTAGTGTAGAAATTCTCATAGGCTTTCAACTTAGAATCTTTAACGGCTTCTTAGCTTCCTTGCTAGTTTGCTTATAACCGTAAAATTTTTTTTCATTCCAGTCCTTTTGCCACTTTTTAAAGCACTCTTTTTTGGCTTTTACCATAGTTTGAATTTCGTCATTCCACCACCATGTCTCCTTAGAAATTGGATATTTTCCCTTCGACTCCCAAGAACTTCTTTCGATATTCTTCTAATACCGTCAGCTATGGTATTCCATATCTTATCACTATCGCCTTCCACTCTCCACCGTACTTCCTGAGACATTTTTTCCTCGAATACCTCTAGTTTCTATCCTTTTAGGTCACATCATTTAGCCTGTGGGGATCTAGTTTCCTTTCTCCTTCTAATATTCCCCTTGAGACAAATATCTAACACTAAAAGTCTATGTTGTGCCACTAAACACTCTCCGGAAATAACCTTACAATCTTTACATGTCAAGTGGTCTGCACCTCTAGCAAGAAAATAGTTGATTCGTAGGCCAATTCATCCAGAACATTCTCAGCATCGCAAATTGCAGCCTTGAGTCTCTTAAGCCATGTCATCATAGCTTCGATCTGATGTTATTTTCCAGTTCTTAGGATCATGTAACAAACCCTGAATGATTTCTAACCTTTCATGGAGCTTTTCAAGGTTTTCCTTAAAACCCCATGCCGGGTTAATCTGATTGGTTACTCGGGGAAGCAAACCATTCAGGATTGCATTCGCTGCAGGGATATGAGCAAAGCCTTAGCCATGTTTTTCCTGTAAAAACAGAAATTGAAACTTGAAGGAAAAAAAAAATTGCCTGGTGAGAACAATTAGCTAGATAATAATACAGGGGAAAAGACAAGGGTTGAGGTGGACTTGAGTCTAGCTTAGTTTTCGCGTTCTAAATCTTGGTCATTGCCAACTTAATTTACTTGTGGGACGTCTTTGTCATGGCCGACCACTTTAGCTTCTTTTTTATATTTTTTTAGAAAGCACAACAATTAGATATAGTGGAGTACAATTGTACAACTCACTCACCAGTCACCACGCACTCAGGTAAAGAAAATTCATAATCTACTTTCTATCCGAAAAAGGCTGAAGTAGTTTTTCCAACTCTTCTAATCCAGATGTGAAAGCCTTGATTAGAAATCGTGGAGCGTCAGATATGGAAGCCTTGATTATTAGCATAGTTGGCAAAGGTCTCCCTCCCGAACTTGAACTACTCAAGTTCGAGTTCCGCCAACTGCTCGAATTTGCATGGAAGGGCTCTTTGCCATCTACTACCTGAGGTGGTGTTGCCGTGACGGCTGCCCTCACTGGCGGAGATGTATGTAGCTACATGTGGGCATATGGGGCCACGGCTCTGCGTTGTTTTGGATTTTTTTTAAAATTTTAATATAAGTTATTTTTTTATTTGTTAAGAATTATATTTTTAATGAGTGTTATTTATGCATTTAAATTCTTAAGAATGTGTTTGTTTTGGATCCCAAAACCTAATTTTCTTTCTCTGCTCATGGTCTCTTATCAGTTTTTTCTTCAATCATTACTCTCATTTATCTTTTTATATCTCTCCATTGATTATCCGAAAAATCTCCCTCAAAATTTAAACCACACAAACTATTAGATCTTCTGATTTTGAAATTTCAAAATCTTGTTATTCATAATTTGGCCCCCGAATCTATGAAACCCTAGCTCCGTCCCTGATCACAGATAGTAGCTATGGCTCAATCTATACAATGTACTGCATTAGCACACTACTTTGCCCTTCAACAGTGGCATTAGCCTTATTCAAAAAAAATAGTGGCATTAGACTTTTCAAAAAGCCAAATGGATTTCATAATTGACGAGGGTTGGTTGGTGACAAGAAGCCGGCCAACAAAAGAAAAGGGGAAAAAAGGTAGAAAAAGACAGCATAATTAGTGAATGTAATCAACTCAAATTCCTCTTGTGCTTTTCGTTTAGTGTACACCAAATGTACACATTAGATTGCTCAATCTATACAATGTACTGCATTAGCACACTACTTTGCCCTTCAACAGTGGCATTAGCCTTATTCAAAAAAAATAGTGGCATTAGACTTTTCAAAAAGCCAAATGGATTTCATAATTGATGAGGGTTGGTTGGTGGACAAGAAGCCGGCCAACAAAAGAAAAGGGGAAAAAAGGTAGGAAAAGACAGCATAATTAGAGAATGTAATCAACTCAAATTCCTCTTGTGCTTTTCGTTTAGTGTACACCAAATGTACACATTAGATTGGGCGGGATTCATTTTAAGGTCTCAATTATCAAAACCATTCAATTTGTTAGACAGTTCTTGGAGTCTTTGTAACAGACCATCTTATTCAGTTATCGGTTAAGAGTTGGTCAATTCTTTTAATTTTTGTTCCTCCACATTCAGAGACATAAATCAATCAAACCCTTACTAATATCCGAATTAACTGATTTTTAATAGAAACCCTTGATCAAAATATTTTAAACAAATTAAATGGCTCCTATTATTAGCGTGAAACTCGAAAATGAGCCTCACACATGTTGTTGTACACTAAATGGTGAACCCATAGTTTAGCATCAATATCCATTGTTTCCACACACACCCCCTAAACACACACACACACCCCCCACCCCCCCCCCCCCCCCCCCAAAAAAAAAAAAAAAACAAAAAGAAGCATAAGCACAACAAAAGGTTGGAGCCCAATTGCACTATTCTGTCACCAGATTCGTTTAGCATCAAATCAAGCGATCAATGTATTAGAATTTCCATCAATAAACCCAATGTGAAAAAAACCCAATGTGAAAAATATATTACAAAAAGAAAATAAAGATGTTAGAACATATACAAGCATGGTTTTATTTGTGTTAAGGTTTTTTCTGGTGAGATGGCCAAATAGCCCTGAAGAGGCGAGGCTAGCCGGCCCTTTTCTACCCAAAACACTGTTTAGCCTAATGGCGCAACTAATCCTTTGCAAGCACACCGGACACTTGATTGGTTGATCCATGAAAAGGACTAGGAAATAAACGATCGGGTGATGGAGAAGAGAAATATCGTGGGATGAGTCGGATGACAGTACACCGTTCCCCAATAATTACGCATTTACCTGCAAGCATAAAACAAGAAAAGTATTTACAGGAATAATAACCACGAAAAAATCAGAATAATAAACAGGGAAAAAGACTGTCAAGGCCAGCATAATTGTTCTAGAATGGTTCTTTCAGAATACCAAAAGGTTGCGCACACTAGTGTCATACTATCATCGCCAGCCTTTCATATGCTACGTTCGTTTGGTAGGGGAAGAAGTTCTTCGTTTGGTTCCCCCTTTCATTTTCCTTTCTCATCGCAACTCCCTTTGATGTGAAGAACACATCATAAAGAGAATATACTAGCTTATGCCGAAACTATGCCTGAATGCATTTCCAGGTTGCACATGGGTGTAAATTTTGAATAAGAAACCACGGACCAAAATGAAGAACATTTCAGAAAAATAAGAATCACGGTTCAAACGCCCAACTTGTACAGGGGCAAATGGATATGGGCAGCACTACCATATGCTCTCGAAGATTCCAGTATGGAATTCAAGCCATGGCCTTTTTCTTCTCCTCTTCGTCGAGCTGTTGCAGGTCTGCCAGCCTTTCAGCCGCCCCTTACCACTGCACCATCTTATGCTCTATCATTTGAAGAACTATCTTCATAATCGCCTCCTCTAACTGTGCTTTCTGTTTCTTCGCTTCGACCTGTTCAAGTCAAAACCCAGTTCAAAGGAAAAGCATTACATTTGATGGATACACATAGATTCCGTGGTCATTACATTTAGCAAATTAAGATTGAAAGAGTGCAGTACTAGCCAAAAGAAATTAACTAGTACCTGTTAGACAACCATCCCATAAAAGGAAGTCACTAAATGAACTAAAGCCTCGACATCTTTTAATTTGCTTAATGAGTCAGTCATCAAGTAGCCAACAGCAAAATGAAGTACTAGGCTCCATTATTTTTGTCGATGTGACCATATTGACACCAATAACCAAACCTATTACCAGGAAATTCTAACACCCCATCGAATTGCGTTTTGGTACACATTTTCTGAAACATGGTACACTAACGTCCAAAACGATAGATTACAAAGAGTAAATTTTACTTTAGTTTCCTAAAAATATGTTCTGTATGAAAAATCTGCAAGAGTAAATTTTACTTTTGTTATCAAAAGAAGCCAATCCCTAGCGTATCACAATCTTGGCACCTGGCATACCATGTTCTCGTTCCCCGTACTGGTACGAACCAACGTCCTAGGTAATATAGGACCACACTTTCAGAGAAGCAATCTGTTCATGAATACAGAGCCTATGAAGGGGAAAAAACAAAACTTCATCAAAAAGACCACCAATGAGTAATTGACGTTGGCTACCAGACAGAAAATATACAGATGGAAAATAATGAAATCAATTTCAATGATCGAAACAGTATTCTTGTCAAACAATCAAACCAAACCAAACCAAGTCTTATGTCCCAATCACTTGGGGTCGGCTACATGAATCATTTTACTCCATTGAGCTTTGTTAAGGGCAACTTGTCCACACAAACCTATTATACTCATATCATTGCGCACTATAGCATCTAATGTCAATTTAGGTCTATCCCTTCCCGTAGCATTGCTACCCATAACTATTCTATCCGCTCTCTTAACTACTGCATCTCCTGGTCTACGGTAGACATACCCAAACCACCTTAGCCTATTTTCCCTCAACTTCTCTTCTATAGGTGCTACATTTACCATCTCACGAACCGTTTCATTTCTAATCCTGTCTCGTCTAGTCTTACTACACATCCACCTCAACATTCTCATTTCCGCTACACTCATCTTGTTCACCTGTTGTTTCTTTATAGGCCAACATTCTGTCCTGTAAAGCACCGTTGTTTAATGGCAGTTCCATAGAATTTTCCCTTCAATTTTATGGGTACCCTCATATCACACAGTACACCAGTAGCGCTCCTCCACTTTAGCCACCCTACTTGGATCCTATAGGTCACATCATTGGCAATCTCTCCATCTCTACTAATAATTGAGCCTAAGTACCTAAAATGATCACTTTTAGGTATCTCCTGGTCTTGGATCATCATTCTTTCTTCCTGCGCACTGCTGGTACCACTAAACTTGCAGATGATCTCTACTTCTTGTTGCTCTTGCCTCTCTATCTAGCCTTCTCTTAAAAATTCAGAATGCTAAAATTGAACTAGGATGGCCCACTTATAGCTACTGGGCCTAAAAATACATCTGAGAAATCAAAACATAAAACAAAACACGCGTCAAGTGTCAGGACGGGCCCGACCACTGTCCATAACAATCTTCCGATGGGCTCAGCATCAGCTTACTCAAGGGCCCAGCGGACGCCCGTGACTCCTGGCCGGAAGGAGCCAGCAAAATTCCGACTTTTTCATTTTTTTTAATCACTATTTGAGCCTCCAATCTCTTGGCAACACTCTAAGAGCCTTTCGGAAACTCCATTTCACATCGATCGGTCCACAGAACCTGCAAACCCGTGACACACATTAAACTCACCAAGTTATTAAATAAAAAAACCGAACAAAAGTAAATTGGAGGACTTAAATGAGTATTATCAACTAAGCAATCAAATGGACTCTAGATGAAACAGAGACAAAATGATCCTAACCAAATTCAGACTTGCTCTTTCCAAATGATTTCGAAAGAGCTATGGCTACATGAAGTCTAAAAAGACACCAATTGATTGATCAAGCACTTCATGCCTACAGACTCAAGCTTATCAATTTCTGGTATATATGCAGTCGATCAGCAGGCATACATTCTAAAAAAAATTTGAACAGAGACAGAGAACTCTAGGCTAAAGCAAATAAATGTGCAGAAAAGTGTTCACAAAATATTTATGAGCGAGGAAGATCTATGAGAAGTTGAGAACCCATGTCTTACCATAAGTTTGTCAGACAGGCTTAGCATATCGTCCCATCTCGAAGACTCGGGAATCAAAACACCTAGAATTGCTGAAAAGAGGGGGTGAAAAAAGAAATTGAAATAAGTATCATAGCTAATTTGTTCGCCAATCTTACAAAACTATGCAAAGAGGTACTAGTGCATTTTAATTTGATTCTCAGAATACATCATTAACTGGACCTTGAGCATTTTCAGCTTGTATTTACACTGAGTGCTCAGCGAACTCAAGAACAGGTTACTAAAACTGTTTCACTCACAAGATTTAAATACATAAAGGAGCTAACTAGTTAAGAACTACTTTCTTCAACACATCACAACCCCGGTTTTTATATTGTTGCAGAGGTCTCCAAATTTCTAATAGGTAAGACCGAGAGAACAGACGCACTTATTGACATCGAAAGAGTCAGCAGTCTGAAAAAAAGCAAACAAAATGAAGATGCGGAAAGTGAGAAAATACGTGATTGGCAGGCGACTAATCTGAATCCGACTCCGAATCCTATGAATCTGAAAGCCCAATAATCACACAAAAGAATTAGGTCAGATAACATTTTCCATGGATTATTTCACGCACACGCTGAGCTAGACACACATAGACACAAGACCCATGTGAGTAATCCTGGAGAGAGAGTCAATGAAACATGCAATTTGAAGAATAAGTTACTTATTCGAATGTCTGGAATATGAGCAATCTTGCACCAATCTTCGCCAATTCCCTTTTCGCATCTTTTAGCAAGAAATGGACACCTCCATATTTCCAAAGATTGAAGAGATGAAAGGCTACCCATCCACTCCGGTAGAGATTCCAACCCACTGAAATAATTAATTCCCAAATGTCTCAAGGTAGGGAGATGCTAATGTTGATCAGGGAGAGACTTGACCTCTGGCCATCCAAATAAATCAAGAGACTCCAGGGAGGTGAAATGGCTCCATGGTTGTGATGCAACACTTGTTGAGGGCAAGAGGAAACGTCTAAACTTCTTTCCAAATAAATATAGAGACTCCAGGAAGGTGAAATGGCTCCATGGTGGTGATACAACACTTGTTGAGGGCAGGAGGAAATATCTAAACTTCCTTCCAAATAAATATAGAGACTCCAGGAAGGTGAAATGGCTCAATGGTGGTGATGCAGCGCTCGTGGAGGGCCGGGGGAGAGATCTATACTCGTCTCCGAAATCGCCTATAACCAATCCTTTAAGGCTGGTGGTGCAAAACAGCCCCTCCTCCCAACAACTCCCCCAATTTGGACAGGATATAATACCCAGATCCATATTGCTTATAAAAAAATATTATGAATTAAAAGATATTGTTAGTTTTTTCATAAGGCTGGAATAGTGAAAATGCCAAACATTATGGGACGGAGGGAGTATCAATGAGGAGCCACCAAAGGATGACTAGCGACAGTTGGCCGTATTAAATATTTAAATTTGGAGAATAAGTTCTGTCCGGATCAACCGGACAAGGCTGTCTAGATAGCCCCCATGTGGACCCTCTTTGTGCATTTTTTTTTTGAAAAATTCAAACTGTGCATCGTGTAACGCATGCAAAATAATGTATCTACGCAAAAAATTAGGTTGTCCGGACATCGATAGGTATGTAAAAAGTTGAGTTTTTATATGGAAAAATAGACTACCGTGAACAGTTTTACTTTAAAAACAGATGACAAATCATGGTCGTCCATTTTTCCATGTATAAACTTAACTTTTGACATACCTATTGATGTCCTAAAACGCTGATTTTTTTGTGTAAATACATTATTTTGCGGGCCCTATAAGATGCATAGTTCGAATTTTCTAAAAAAAAACGCGAAGAGGGCCCACATGGGCTGTCCGGACAGCCTGTTGTCGAGTTGATCCCGAAAAAACTTTATCTCTTAAATTTGACTGGTGACCTTATTATTTGTTTCGGTCCCGCAAATATGTGCCCATGGGGCAATACTTTAGGTGCAATAAATATACCTAAAGCTATGAATTGTGTTTATGGATACTCACAATTTTACCACTATTTTCTAAACTATCCATAAATATTTGTAATGCTTTTTTTAATGACAAAACACTACCCTCATTTCCTTTTAAAAATTAGGTAGGTGAAAGGTTTTCATTACAAATAAAAAGATTACATACAAGGAAGAGGGATTTTTTTAATGACAACACTACCCTCATTTCCTTTTAAGAATTAGGTAGGTGTAAGGTTTATATTGCAAATAAAAAGATAACGTACAAAGAAGAGGGGTTTTTTTTAATGACAACACGACCCTCATTTCCTTTAAAAAATTAGGTAGGTGAAAGGTTTTCATTGCAAATAAAAAGATTACGTACAAGAAAGAGGGTTTTTTTTAATGACAACACTACCCTCATTTCCTTTTATAAATTAGGTTGGTGAAAGGTTTTCATAGCAAATAAAAAGATTATGTACATGGAAGAGGGGTTTTTTAATGACAACACTACCCTCATTTCCTTTTAAAAATTAGGTAGGGGAAAGGTTTTCATTGCAAATAAAAAGATTACGTACAAGGAAGAGGGGTTTTTTTAATGACAACACTACCCTCATTTCCTTTTAAAAATTAGGTAGGGGAAAGGTTTTCATTGCAAATAAAAAGATTATGTACAAGGAAGACGGTTTTTTTTTTTTTTGGGTGGCTACGAGGAGATGGATTTTTTTTTTCCAGTCGGCTACAAAAAGATTACGTGCAAATAAAAAAATTATGTCGGTCATAGGTGCATGTGTTCTACTGTTGTTCCCGTGACTAATTAATTTATTCCTTAATATTATTTAGACAATATAAATTTTAAAAAAATTATAAAAATAAAAACGAGCTAGATTTAATTAGAGAATGGGATGGGTACTACTCATTATATTGTTTTTTGAAATCAGATGCTTGCGTAACTCAACTAATTCCAAAGTCTTGAAGTTAATGACTAAACAAACCCTCCAGTGGAACCGAGGTTTAGAGTTTTTGGCCTCTGGGCAAATCACTAATTTGTTTTCTTATACGTACCCACTTGGCCAAATCTCTTGGGGTTGGTTCTACCCATTGTTCTCCTCCTCAAACTTACTAACAAAGAATTTTATAACCTGTCAAAATCAGTTCATTACAAATAATTACCCACCAATACATTCAATTGTAATTTACATACCCATAAAAATTTCAGTCATAAATTATTTTAACATAACCGTGTAAAGCAAACGTAAAACATGGAGTAGTTAATAGTTATGAATTTTTTTATAACCAAACTACATAAGTAATACAGAGATAGTAAACTTTGATACGGTGGTAGATTTAACCCTATTTGATACTACTACGAGTCTACGATCATTAATGACAGTAATCAGAGAACTCTTAATTTATCATTGTACGTCATTAATTATTCTTTCCAGTTAGAATGGTGCATCCAACCTTTGACCTCATTTAATATACTTAAAATTGTGCCCCAGGGGCACCGAATAGAATTGGTCTATTTGTTTTTCGCGTTTATTAGTTTTTCGTCAATCTTTTACGGAAAACCAAAAAAGTGAGTCCACTACGGGTCAATCTATGTGAAAAACCACACAGATTTAGAATATTTTTAAATATAAAAAGTGAATCCACTATGGGTCACATACAAACAATTCAAGCCATTAATTAAGTGTAAAATATTTTTTCAAGGGCGCTTGCGAAAAATCAGCTCAATCCGATACCTATAGGTGCTCGATCCAATCATTTTAACTTTTCATTCAGATTTTAGGAGAAGCAAAAGTTAGATGATTGGATCGAACACCTATAGACATTGGATTGAACTGATTTTTTGCGGAGGCTCTTCAAAAAATATTTTACATTTAATGAATGGTCCAAATCATTTGTGTGAGACCCGTAGTTGGCCCCATATCATGACCTGTGTGAAAAAAGTCTCGAATGCAAGGTGTAGTAAATTTTACATGCACGCTACCTTTATTAATGGCTTAATTAGGGTGACTTGTGAAATCCAAATTTACTAATAACACCCACAAACTATGCTTGCATTAAAAAAAAAAATTTCAAATCTCTCAACTGGGATTTATTACATTAAGGCTTTATGTTCCCTTTGTTAGAGGGAAAGGAAAGTCGAGGAAAACACAATCAAAGTATGGTTCTTTTGACTTTCTTCTATATATACAAGTCCTACATTAAGCCAGGGAAAGAACGAAAAAAACCCCTATCATTGGGTAAAATAAATTGTTTGAATACTTTTAGTTGTTTTGTACAACGCAATTTCACGGTTATTAATCATTGCTTAATTGAAATGACAAAAGAAAGGGAGACAAATCATTGTCGATACAACTGTTAATTGATACTAAGAGTTTTTGATCAATCCCTTCATGTGATGTCAAATTGGATTCATCACGGTTTATTTTACAATACGAATCTTTCGTTTTGTTTAGTTTCCATATCTTTCAATATATATTTAAAATATTTAGTTCATGAAATATCTCAACCGTTGGAAAGGCGTGACTCGTTAACAGTTTGGAGGCTTGGAACGGATCTTTATCTCCGGCGGAAATTCTAATCGCAAAGAAGATCTCCCGCAACTCTGGGAGATATCCACTCTCACGCCAACTTGCGTCTAAGGCCTAATCCCATTCCACTAACAACTTCTTCTTCTTCTTTTTTAACTTTTTTAGTTTTGTCCTTATTTGAATTTTCTTTATGTTTGTTAGTTTTTTTTTCACTTTTTCCCAGGCTAGTTCCCCGGGCTCTAGGGACGGTGGTGATAGCAGCCCGTCTCACTTCAGGTTGTTGCGGGTGGTGGTGGGAAGGGTTGAGGTTTAGACTTGCCCATGTTGTCTATAGGCTGGTCTCCGGCTAGGCCTATGTTATCTATAGACTATGCCTTTTCGTTTTTGGATTAGGGTTTAGGTGTATTTGGGCTTAATTGTTATATCTGGGTTTTGGGTTTTTCGTGGGCTCTATTATTTTTTTGGTATCCATTTAGACCCTTTTGGTGTTCTAGGCTTGGTCCACTAGGTGCTCCTTTGATTTCTTGCTAACTTGAGATTTGCATTGTAATTAATTTTTTTCTAATCGATAAAAATTTTTCTTCGCTATTCAAGAAAAAGGAAAAAATCATAACTTTTAGAAAAAGTTAAGTGGAACACCATTGTTTCCTCAGTTTATAAATTAACTTCTGAAATCTTGTTACATAATTTCTATCTTAATGTTGCCTCAAGTATTCATTGAACTTACCATCAAGGATCTCGAATCATTGTTCCTGCAAATAACTTTTTGGATTACTCCATATACTTACAAAACGTTTTATTGATTTGAATTGTTCATTTTTGTAAAGATTCGAGTTGGGACCATTTACACACACACAAAAAAAAAAAAATCAAGTTGATTTGATAGTTGAAATTCTAGTCATTCTTTATGTCCAAGACATGAAATTTGTCCAAATTGTTACACGTGTCAGATGAAACTAATTTTTTTTTACACTAGTGATATACACAATGCTATGCAAAATGGAAGGCTCGATTAATATAAATAAGACTCTTTTTTTTTTTTTTGCATAGGCAAAATTAATTTCATTAATTCCGAAAAATGCAAAATGAAATTAGCCTATAGTACAGTAGAAAAAGAAATGCATTGAGCAATTTTTTCTTGCAAGATGTTAAACTACTATTTCGCCCTTCGATTTTAATAAAAATCCTGCCAGCGAGACGCAAACAAGACTCAAAGCCCAAAAACTACACCTAATATTTGAACCGAACCCCAACTCACCCCTACCCAAATCAAATTTAACCCAAATGCACCCAAATTGATAAATCAGCCCAATTGATAAGTCCCACGGGCCGCACTAAGCGGAACGGTTCTTTGCCATTTGATGTAATAATGAAGTGCTTTTGTGCATAATTGTTTCCATATCTTTGCACCAAAAAAGAAAAAAAATAGTAATTAACTAGATCATTAATTTTGGTGCAAAAAAAAAAAAAGAATAAATATGCACGAAAGCACTTTGCTTTCAGAGGACACTTTTTGGAGTGAAAAAGGGTTTATTTATTTTTATTAATTTCGTATGTGTTTGATCTTATTTATGTGAGTAATAAGGATTTTATTTGCCACATCAGACCTGTATTTGAGCCTAATAATATGATATTTTTAACTCCTGAAGAAGCTCGATCTCAACTAAAGCCTAGGCTAGTTCACCTAGCTCGACCTCCGCTGCCAAATTTCATTGGGCTCGAGTTCGGTAAAAACATAACAAACAAATTGAAACATTCTAAAACTTGACTTGGCTCAAATCAACCTGTTTACAGCCCCCTATTTACAAGCATTATAGTAATTCTCTTCAGAGAGTATCTAAAGTATTATTCTCATCTTGGAATTATAATTATCAATAACTTCAACCATGGTTAACTTCGATTTCTATCTTTTATAAGCAAATCATCTCACCATTTTATAAGGTGAAATTATACAATAGTCCGGGAGTATCAGTACGTGGTACTCCGAGTCCGAACCATTATAAATTACCCAATCTTGTGGGTTCTACCACTAAGTATATGAATTCCACATGAACATGTGGTTGTAAAATAGTTTGAAGTACCACGTGGCGGTACTCCCGAACTATTAAATAATTAAAGTTTGGTTTTAGGTGACATGTCAGTTGGATACTTAGCTGGCTGTATAATTCCATTGATCTACGCGAAAGCTCCATGTAGAAATATTAAAACTCTTGATAGAATAGCATCAAAGTTGATCCGTCTTCTTCTCCTCCTGGAAACGTAATCGATAAAGGACTTCGAATCATGCATAACATTGATTTTCAAACTTTTTTTTTTCCCTCAGCAAACAAAATTTTATTAAACTCTGAAAATGGAACAGATTAAAGGTAGTAAAGGCAAACAATAGCTACTCGAGATCCACAAAAAGACGTTGGCTAGATACCTAACTTTGATTTTCAATCTTGAAGGTGGTTGTCTCACCATTTTATATTATTTGGATTTTAGTTAGTGATCGTGTCGGCTCCGTATCAAAAAAAATTAATCTACAATTGGCGAGAATTAATCTACAAGTAGTTTTTGCTTAGAAAGATGAAAATCTCTCTTTGAACGGCACATATTGTCTGTCTGTTAGTGACAATTTGGCAGTCGAAAATGTCCTCTGACAGTAAAGTCAATTTCCTCTATAGGCAAACTATAGAATACAGATGTTAGTCCAAGTACTCTCAAAGTACGAATGAAATAATAGATTTCTTACCATACTCTCACTACGTGATTTTCCGATGCCTATGTTGTGTGTGTTCTTCAACTATTTTTAGGCGCGAATTAGTATGCCCACCAACTCAGGGTTACCATCCTTTTCACCATCGTTAGGTGACAAAGATTATATATATATGAATTGAGACGTTCCTGAATTGTTCAAGTCTCGACACATTAAGAAGTTTGTTCGAGTTTGATTCGTTAAGCTAACCGAAATTGAGCTTCACTTGTAGGTCGTTTAATAAATATTGCTAAAAATTTAATAAACGAACCTGAATATTCTGAAGGTCGGTTCGACTCTGCTCGTTTGGAACCCTATATATTGGGTGCCATAATTATTACAATCTTTCACACGAGCTATACACGTACGCACGATCCTGACATGTTCCCAATTCATCTCGGACACTTTTGTCAAGACTTAAAAAACTCTTCATATAATAGCAGAAAAGGTTGTTACATCTTTTTCTCCTCCTAGGAACCCTAATCCAATGACTCCAACCGTCATTAAGTTTGATTATTGATTTCAATCTTCTAAGAGGTCTAGTCATTTTATATTATTTGGTTTGAGAAATTAATACTTATTTCCGGCTGTGCTGTACACAGGGTGTTTATTGTACCAGCCAATCTTAGCCACCTATTCGCACAATCAATGACCGAGATTTGTTTTCAATTATGACAGGTCACAATTAACTCTTCCCCGAAAAAGTTTCATTAAAATTCAGACCGTCCAGAACACTTTTAGACGGTTACGATTGAGTACTGTAAATACTTGTTTACATCAAAACCGGAAACAAGTTTTTCTCATTAGGTATTAGGTGATGTGTACTGCATTTATCAATAATTATGCATGCTAGGAACACAACGCTCCATCGTAACATCAATCATACTTGCCTACGTGATACTGCATAATTAGTGGTTACAAAGTAATTTCAAAGTGGTTGTTCTCCAATTACCAATCATGCATTGTCACGTAGGCGGATTTGGTCGATGTTGTGGTGTTATTGTATATCAATACTGCAATAGCTTTATGTACCATACTCTATAGAGTGGAAATTGGCTTCACATCATCCGTTGGAACCTTAAGCACGTGATGTCGTTTCGTTTTTAAGTTGTGATTCAAAAAAATATGTCACGGCCGGTAACCCCCCTCCCTTCGTCCCTGCCTATAAATGCAGGAGTACTTTTCCCTGCTTTCTTTCCATAAATATTGTCATCTGTCCTCTTCATTTCCGTTCTTGTGCGCGCTCCACAGGCAAAAGGTTCCACCAAACTTCATAAGGCCACTTTGGCTAGCTTGTAAGACTCAAAAATCTTCACCTAGCTTTTCCTTGTGTATATTTCAGATATGTTTGTAGGATCGGTCTGAATCCTACTAGACAAATTAATATACCTTAAAGTATAGATGTATTGAAGATGTTGTAACGAACGCTATGAACGCAAGCTAAGAACGAGAAATTGAAAAATAAACAAGAAATCACAAAGACACAAGATGTACGTGGTTCCCCAAGTTGGGTACGTCCACGGGCGAGGAGAGAGAGGATTCACTAACCAACGTGAAGAAGAGATACAAAGAGCCGGCTATAATCCGTAACTCTAGAAAGGCCACAATATGAAAGCCCAAAAAGATAATTCCTAGAAGTACCCCAAAAGCCTTATTTATAATAGGCTACAAAAACGGGAACAACATAATTAACCAATGTGGGACTAAAGAATACAAGGCATTCCCAACAATTCTCCACCTTGACTTGAATTCCACTGAACACAATCACCAAATATAGTTATCCCCTTCTAACCTCTCACTCGCCAAATGCCCCCGAGGGGCGATCAACTGCAAATACCAAGCAAGCCCAAGCAATGCTTGAACTTGGCAACCGGAACCGGTTTAGTCAACATATCTGCTGGGTTATCTGCCGTACCCACTTTCTTCACCTCAACTTGCTTCTGTGAGATGATATCCCGAACGAAGTGATACCTAACATCGATATGCTTGGTCCTCTCATGATACATCAGATTTTTAGTCAAATGTATAGCACTCTGCGAATCACAAAATACTGAACTCACACCCTGTGCAATACCAAGCTCACAAAGCAAACCTCTCATCCACAATGCCTCCTTCACAGCTTCAGCAATGGCCATATACTCCGCTTCTGTTGTAGACAGCGCGACTGTAGCCTGTAAGGTAGCTTTCCAACTAATGGCACTTCCGGACAGAGTAAAAACATAACCTGTAAGAGACCTTCTCTTATCGTGGTCACCAGCAAAATCCGAGTCAACATAACCAACAGCATGATCACCAGAATTGGCAATCCCAAACAATAGATCAACACCTGCAGTTCCGCACAAATACCGTAGTATCCATTTCACAGCCTCCCAATGTGCCTTTCCTGGACGCCCCATATAACGACTAACGACACTAACTGCATGTGAAATATCAGGACGAGTACATACCATAGCGTACATAAGGCTCCCAACTGCGCACGAATATGGAACCTGAGACATATACTTCTCCTCATCCTCCGACTGTGGTGACAACTCAGCTGAAAGTCGAAAGTGTGTTGCCAAAGGGGTACTGACTGGCTTCGAGTTCTGCATGGCAAAGCGCTCAAGCACTTTAAGAACATAAGACTTCTGATTCAAAAATAGTTTGCCAGCTACTCGATCTCTGCAAATCTTCATACCCAAAATATGTTTTGCTGCACCCAAATCTTTCATCTCAAATTCACCACCTAACTGTTGTTTCAACCTGTTGATTTCTGATACACTCTTGGCAGCAATAAGCATATCATCAACATACAACAGTAGATAAACAAATGAACCATCTGGAAGTTTTCGAAAATACTCACAACTGTCATACTCACTCCTAGAATATGACTGGCTTATCATAAAAGTATCAAACCGCTTATACCACTGCCTAGGGGATTGTTTGAGGCCATACAAAGACTTACGAAGTAAACAAACGTGATCCTCCTTACCAGAAACAACAAATCCCTCAGGCTGACGCATATAAATCTGTTCTTCAAGCTCGCCATGCAAAAACGCAGTTTTGACATCAAGTTGCTCTAACTCAAGATCATAACATGCAACAATAGCAAGTAAAGTGCGAATGGAACAATGTTTTACAACTGGTGAAAATACCTCATTGTAGTCAACACCCTCCTTCTGGCTGTATCCTTTCGCCACTAGCCGAGCTTTGAACCGAGCATCTTCTACCTCTGGAATACCTGGCTTGCGCTTGAAGACCCACTTGCATCCAACAATCCTCTTCCCTTTCAGCGGTTCTACTAACTCCCATGTCTGATTCTTCTGAAGAGACTCAATCTCCTCATTCATAGCAACAAACCACTGTGCAGACTCAGTGCTCGAAACAGCTTCCGTATAGCTGGAAGGCTCTTCATACTCAACTGTCTCAGCAACTGATAAAGCATAGGCCACCATCTCAGAATAAGCCGAATACCTTTCAGGAGGCCGAATCTCCCTCCTTGGCCTATCTTTAGCAATAGTGCGTGGTTGCTCAACTAACACATCAACCTCTGTGTCTGAACTCTTGAACTCCTCTTCAATTGGCTGTTCAATATGCTTCTTCCCTGAGTCGGAAGAGTCACTCAAAAACTCCACCTGCTTTCGAACACTCTGTTCTTGAACTGTATCATCAACCTGCTTAGACCCCTTAATCAGATAATTTTCATCAAAAGTCACATTCCTACTGATCAAAAACTTCAAATCATCAGAGCACCATAACCTGTACCCTTTGACACCTGCTGCATAACCCAAGAAAATACACTTCTTGGCCCGTGGCTCCAATTTACCCTCATTCACATGAGCGTAAGCTGGACACCCAAAAACACGCAACACAGAATAATCAGCTGGATGACCTGACCATACCTCAAACGGAGTCTTACACTCAATAGCAGTCGACGGAGACCTGTTCACCAAATAGCATGTTGTGGAAACGGCTTCAGCCCAAAATTCTTTGCCCAATCCGGAATTGGACAACATACAACGTGCCTTCTCCAAAAGAGTCCTGTTCATTCGTTCAGCCACACCATTCTGCTGAGGGGTTTTTCTCACTGTGTGATGCCTCACAATGCCCTCATCACTGCAGAACCTATCAAACTCGCCAAGACAAAACTCCATACCATTATCAGTTCTCAAACGTTTTATTTTCTTACCAGTCTGATTCTCAATCAAAGTTTTAAACTGTTTGAATGTATTAAAGGCGTCACTCTTATGTTTCAACATATACACCCAAACCTTACGAGAGAAATCATCAATAATACTCATAAAATATCGAAAACCACCTTTAGAAGTTACCTCTGCGGGACCCCAAAGATCCGAGTGAAAATAATCCACCGTGCCTTTGGTGCGATGAACAGCTGTACTGAATTTTACCCTGCACTGCTTGCCGTAGACACAATGCTCACAGAAATCCAGCTTCTCAATTTTCTGGCCACATAGCAAACCCTGTTTGCTCAAAACTGTCATCCCCCTCTCGCTCATATGCCCAAGGCGCATATGCCACAAACGAGTCAAGTCTGAATCTGAAACCTTGGATGAAGCAACCGTTGCTGCAGCACCTATAACTGTACTGCCTTGGAGTGTATAGAGGTTACCACGTTTCTGACCCTTCATCAGTACTAATGCACCCCTTGAGACTTTCAAAACTCCACCTTCACCGAGGAATTTGCAACCATGAGAATCAAGAGCACCCAGGGATATAAGATTTTTCTTCAAATCCGGAACATGTCGAACCTCAGATAAAATCCTAACAATACCATCATGCATCCTAAGCTGAATCGTTCCTGAACCAACAGTCTTACAGGCCATGTTGTTGCCCATCAAAACTGTACCACCATTGACCGCCTCATAAGTAGAAAACCACTCTCTATGCGGACACATATGGTATGAACATCCAGAATCTAGAACCCACTCGGTATTAGAGCGAGAATCGCCCTCTGTAACTGATAACACATTATCTGACTCATCTGAACTTTCAGCAATTCCAGCAATTACTTTACCCCCTTTCTGGTCTTCTTTTTCCTTCTCCTTGAGTTTTAAACAGTCACTTTTCCAGTGCCCGGGTTTCTTGCAATAATTGCACTTTCCCTTCTTCTTACCTGATGATCTGGATCTTCCCGTATTACTTGACTCCACCCTTTCTGTTGTTCTTCCCCTAACAAACAAACCCTCAGCATGTGCATCACCCTCACCTGACACTTTTTTCCTCAATTCTTTCGAATATAGGCTGGCCTTAACATCCTCCATGGATATCGTGTCTTTACCATACAATAGGGTTGTAACAAAGTGCTCATACGAAAGTGGTAAAGAACATAGCAAAATTAGGGCTTGGTCTTCATCCTCAATTTTACTATCAATATTTTTCAGATCCATAATAATACGGTTGAACTCGTCTAAATGATCTTTAACAGGTATACCTTCTCGCATACGAAACGTATAAAGACGTTGTTTGAGATATAACCTGTTGGTGAGTGACTTCGTCATATATATGCCTTCCAACTTCAGCCAAATTCCTGCTGCTGAAATTTCTTCTTCCACCTCGCGAAGAACGTCATCTGCCAAACTCAACTGAATAGAACTCAGAGCTTTGGCATCTGTATCATCCCAATCTTCCTCTTTAATTCCAGAACTAGTCTTGCCTAACAAAACCTTGTGCAATCCTTGTTGGGTTAACAAAGCCTTCATCTTTACTCTCCAAAGACTGAAACTGTTGCTCTGCCCATCAAACTTCGCAATCTCGAATTTAGCCGCCATAGCCACAATCGGAAACGAAACCCTAGTTTTTGCAACCTAAGGCTCTGATACCAGTTTGTTGTAACGAACGCTATGAACGCAAGCTAAGAACGAGAAATTGAAAAATAAACAAGAAATCACAAAGACACAAGATGTACGTGGTTCCCCAAGTTGGGTACGTCCACGGGCGAGGAGAGAGAGGATTCACTAACCAACGTGAAGAAGAGATGCAAAGAGCCGGCTATAATCCGTAACTCTAGAAAGGCCACAATATGAAAGCCCAAAAAGATAATTCCTAGAAGTACCCCAAAAGCCTTATTTATAATAGGCTACAAAAACGGGAACAACATAATTAACCAATGTGGGACTAAAGAATACAAGGCATTCCCAACAGAAGAGGTTAGAATAATAAATGAAAAGGAGATGAGATAAGTGATCTAGCTAGAAGGGTAGAGAAGAAAGCAGAGGTGAACAGAAGGGAAGAAGGTAGTGGAGTCCTTAGTCTGAAATCCTTAGGAGGAAAGACAATAATAGAGCACTAAATGAGGGATAGGAATTTCGTAATGAATTCAGAGGCTCCTCCTTTCATGTATATAAAGTAGTCCTTCTCCTTTGTTTCGACACACCGAAATAGCACCTCTGGTGAGACGGTGAATTTGTTTGAAGTGCACTGTGTGAAATAATACTTTGAGAAACACGGGCCTCTGTTTGAGTATCTATTTCATATACAGTTTATGTTTAACTCAATTCATATTTTGTAATTTCTACTCATGTTGTTAATTTCCAGAAATTCACAAATTCGTTTATTGTTTTTTCTCACTGTTTTTCCTACAGAACTTCAGTGGATTATAACCACAGAAACCGTTCCAAACTAGCTACATGATCTCCTTCCCATGGTTTAATGTTCCTTAAATCATCTACTCAGCCAATTAGTTGCTGTAAACATGCCCCAAATTGTTACCTCTCATCCTTTTGAATCTTGCTTTTTCAATAACCATTTGTCATTTCTCATACCTCAACAAAGTTTTTGTGCATCTTTTAATCTTTTTCTCCTGTCCTATTTGTTGAGTTTAAAATACATATGCGTACGTCCAACAATTTATTTAACATGTGTATTTATATATTTCTTTTAATGAATGAATTAACAGGGAATAGAAATATTTACGACAAGCATTTGTGGCATTTTGGATGGGAAAAGAATTTGAGCTAAAGCTTCTCTGCTGCATTTGTTCGGGGTGTGAGAGAAAATTGAAGAAACAACTGCTGAAAATACAAGGCGTGGATTCAATTAACATAGACGGAGGAGGAAAGAAGGCAAAGATTTCAGGAGATGTGGTCCCACAAATAGTCATTGACGAGCTTCTAAAGCGTTGGAAAAAGGCTGAGCTTTTGTGAGACAGGAGAACGCTCACCGATGAGGACCGTTAAACGAATCAAGCTACTCGAGTTTGAACTTGTGTTCGTTCGTTAAAAGTTTATTTAAGATTGGTTTGTTACATACTCAAATCAAGCTTGAACATTTATTTGAAACTCGTTAAGATTTCAAACCAAGCTTGAACACGCTACTACTAGGCTAGCTCGTTTGGTTTATACTATGTATAAAAATTTTAAGCTACTTGAGATCAACTTATGTTTGACTTAATTAAAGCTTAATTGAGATCGACTCATCTCATAAACAAACTAAGCTTGAACATATTTCAGAAACTCGTTAAGTTATCAAACCAAGCTTAATTAGCTACATGTTTGGCTCATTTATCACTCCTACGCCTGATAGTGCTGGCTTGCAACCCGATACGTTCTTCAGGAATGATTTTGTTTGTTCTTATTCAAATTCGTAAAATCCATTTCGCATCCATCGGTCCACATAACCTGCAAACCCGTGAAACTCATTAAACTCACCAAGTAATTGAATAAAAGAACCAAACAAAAGTAAATTGGAGGGCTTAAATTGGGTGAGTACTATCAACTTCACAATCAAATGGCCTCTAGTTGAAACACAGACTTTTTAAGTATTTGCAAAAATAGAACCTTTTAATGAGAGAAACCTGATTCTTTGAAGATCTTCAGTAGTTATATCCCACTTACGACACTCTTTAGTGGATACAGGATGGGATAATAGAAGCTTGTGTCAAGGCATAACAAGTGGTAGGACACTAGTGCCTGGAATAGGAATTCATCGGAGCATCAAAAAATAATTATACTTGTGTGCTTGTATAGAACAGTTTCTACTTACCCTTTTGCTCCAGATTTTAAGATTAAGAAGAATGAGTTTCCACATAGTAAGTGAAACTGATTAGAAATGTTTGGTAAATAGAGAATTGAAATCGTAAATATTATTGCTGCACCTACCTAACAAACGTTTCAATTTCCTAACCATTAAATAGCTTACAGGAGGAGAAGAAGAAGAAGAGATAAATCGAAATGTTGATAGCACTGACATTCAAAAACCGAGAAATGGCAAAATCGGAGTTACGCTCAAGTCTCTCCTAAGCAACAATGATTGAAAATTTGATAGTAATAACCTAAATACTCAAAGTTCTAAGACAAAAATGACCATAATTAAGGGTAAAAGCACTTAGTAGTACTAGGTGTGGGAAGAACCACAATTGACTAGTGAATACTTCCAAATGATTTCAAAACAGCTTTCCAAATGATGTCAAAAGAGCTATGGCTACCTGAAGTCTAAAGACACTAATTGATTGACCAATCACTCCTTGCCAAAAGACTTTGATGCTTCTCAGGATTAGTCTGGGCCAAGTTCTTTAAAGACAGACCCCAATAGAAAGATCAGCAGATTTCAAAACTCAAGGCATTAAGTATGCAACTATCATACATTATTATGCAGTTCATGAAATGGAAAAAACAAAAACATTTTAGTTATTGTGTTCAACTGTACTCTTACCAGCTGAACATGTGTCAGCCGGACCAACATGGGAGCCAATTCAGTCTCTACGGATCACTAGCCATATTCTCTTCCATTAGAAACTCTCGACCAATTCTGTCTAAGAGCGAAAAGTCTTGCTTCTTTTTAAGAAGTAACATAGTAAAACAGTTGGAAGCTACAATGAGATTGTCCAATGCAGAAATGGTCCCGAGTAGAAATCACATAACTTAACCTTGTATGTTGAAGCCTCGTAGAATAGTGAGATACTATTGAGTATTTCTATAACATGTTAACTCTAGTATCCCAATGTGAAGAGTTCAATTGCTGCCAAAAATCACATACCTTCAAATCGTGGTTGGCATTCCAAAGAAAAATGCAAGGCTTCCTTGCGTAGATCATTTGCCCAATTTAAGTATTTCATTTGATATGAGAATCACTGAATACAAAAAAAGATGTTATTAGATATTCTAGCCTAATTAGGTGGTTATTACTGAAGTATTGACAGACAAAATAAACCATACAAGCTCGGCTTGCTTAACTCTTCAAGCTCCACCCTCATTCAAGGAAGAAGGGAAAAAGGAAAAGAAGAGGAATAATACAGGGTACACATATACACATAATGCAAAGCGCAGCCAACTATTTAGTGGTTAAGCATCCAATACTGCAGTGGTGATAAGATATTCAGGCCTTGAAATACATTGAATTTTAGTGTGCAGACAACCCAAAAAAAGCATCATATGCGAGGCAGAAGAAGGAGAATAACAAGACAGCAATCTATATGTTTGATATACAGCTTTTGATGGAGCTATAAAGAACTAGACCTGGGAATGCTTCTTTGACAATGCTTGATTGGAACGAATAATTCGCTGCAGGCCAGTGTCCATAAGCTCATATGCAGAGTAACTATAGCTAAATGAATCACCACGGGGTGGTGGTACTATATCTCTAGTAGCAACAACCTGTGTGGCAAAGGCCAGTGACATTAGATGAGAAACTTCCTCCTTCCTCTTTATATATTTCTGAAGACATGATAAGACACTAGGATCAAGCCTTGATCATCAAGTTATATCGTAAGCATATTTGTACCTAGGAGCCAAAAGATCGACTTTTAATGATCATATGACTTAATAGGTTTTTGAATTATGACAAATGCATTACCATGCAGTGTATACCATGTACGTAAGGACATGCCGATATATGCACAAGACTCTCAGATATCAAGGTATGGGAGGATGAGATGTATGCAGTTATGCACTTTTAGCACCGCTGTGAAGAGGCTATTTCCATGAAATGTGAAGGACTAAAATGTCTAAAAAGCACTGGGAAATGTCATGTATTAAGACATAGCTTTCTCTACAAGAACATTGAGTTCATGACTCAGTACCATTGGAATCTTTAATTTTTTTCATTAAAGTACCAATGCATGCGAACACAAAGGTATAATCATACGCAGAAATAAGTTAAAAAACTCGGGAAAGAATTTCCAAAACATAAGAGATTTAATACAATGGTAAATCATCTTGTTGCTACTAAGCCTTTATGCGCAACAGATGAAAATGTCTTTGGAGGTATATCAAAAAATACCAGGCCTAAAACTGCTGGATTGTCCAGAGTCCAACTTTTATGTACCAACGGCTACCAAACAACAAAGATTAAAGAAGAGATACTTGAGAAATTATTGATCGGTTTGATGACAAGGGAAAATCCATAATCTATTTGTCTACCTCAAGATCCGAAGACTGGCTCGGTTATTTAGCATTAACATTAATTCCAGTCTAGCAATCATTGTTGTGAGATCAGACACAGAAAACTTCAATTTGACCTACCTTAACAAATATTGATTTCTTCAAGAAGCACTTAGATCACAAGCTTACCAATTTCTAGAAAAATTGCATTCAATGAGCAGGCAAACGTCCAAACCGAAGAATATATCCAAGGGGTCTTTGTTTTGTTCCTTGAAGTACAAACATGATCAATTGATCATCGAGCAATAAGACTAACTTCAAGAAGTTTCTTTCCAATCTTTGATTCAACTTACTTGAGTTGGCCTCCGGTGGATTCCGAAGGATAGTGGAAGACTTGAGCGATTCAATGCAACGGCGGTCAAGCAGTGGGTGTGGTGAACGAGTGATTCAGCAATCAACCTTGGTCATCCAAGACCGATTCTAGGTTGTAAGTATAGGTTTGTTTGTAACCGTATAATGAGTTATATTGCATGATTTCCTTCCCGTGAGTTTTACCCATTTAAGGGGTTTTCCACGTATATCTTTGTGTTCATCATTTATTGTTTTTCGATTTATGTTATTTTGCTTGATTGAGTATGTGGATAGCAAAAAGGGAATTTTCACCTCTCATCCCTCCAAATCCACACCCTTTTTTTTTTCCAGATTTTTTACAAAGAAAAATAAAAACCGATAACCCCTGTGCCTCTGTGCCGAGGGGTTTTCGGCTGTTGGATTTTGTGTGTGTGTGTGTGCGTTTTTCTGAAGGCCCGAGATCTAACAGCAGAGAGGCATAGATTTTCCGGCATAGAGGATTTGGTTCCCCAATATCTTATTCGCCTCTTTCTTTCCCACGTTGCCTACTATAACCGCCCACAACTCTTCCGAGTTTTATGGAAATGAAAAAACCTACTCCTAAATAACTAAACCGCTAGTACAACAATAAACTGCTTTTAATTTGGAAAAACTAAAATGCGCTGGCCACCATTTTCTTTCGTTTCAGTTCCAAACGTTCATCAAACTAACACAAGATTTCTGCTATTGAGATTTTCACTTGGCTTTAAATTTTGCGGTGGTTATTGAGGCCCTAGTTATTTTCATCTGCCAGAACAATGGTGGGCCATCAACACCCCGGTTTCAGATCAATTTCAAAGTAATTTGCCTCTTCACTTTCACTTTTTGACTCCGTTTCTAGATTTTGACTTTCAGGATGTATTGTTGTTCTGTGTTTGTTTTTTTTCTAATTGCTATGGCATTGGTATTAGAGGACAGGCATATGGAGTTCGTAGAACTGGTGTCGATGGTAATGAGCATAGGATAGTCGAAATGAGCATAGGATGGCATTGCTCTTTCCATGTTTAGTGAAGTTGAAGCAGCGTGGGATAGCCGTAAATGAGCATAGGCCTATCTTTATTGACGTCAATGATTCAGTTTTGATCATTACCTGTTGCCTACATAAGTTTTCTAGTTTCAAGCTGAGAAAAAAAAGAGAGAATGTTTCGTTTAGACTTTTTCAAGTTAGCTTTATGACACTTGCGAAGTTGTGATTCCTTTCTCAATATATGGATAGGGTTAGAGCAGGACATCACTCCACTTTGGATGATTCCACCAAATATCGTCCAGGTGAAGAGATCGACTGTTGGTTATGACTTATGAGGCCAAGTCCAAGCATGGAACCACTATTAGGAAGACGGTAACACTCCTCAACTTTAAACAAACTCAATGGATTACTGGTTTCAAAGTCCAAAATAGAATGTCATATGAAGGCTATAGTTGTGAACATAACTCTGAATTCGTGTGCGTATCCATATCCACAAGTTAAAGAAATTTCACATTCGATGAACAATTCCTTACACGAAGTGCTGCCTACATTGCATTGCAACGGGTTAGCCCAAAAAAAAAAGAGTGAAGAAGAAAAAAAAATCTTGCTCATCTTCTATCCTTGCACGGTGATAAATTTTTAACACTTACATATGCTGGAGTCTTTTGTTCTTTTTTTTTGAACTACACATACACTAGAGTTTGATCTCATTGATTACGTACTTATTCTTTCTTGTAAAGACTGATAGATGAATTCAAGTGCTAAATGCAATTAACAGTTCATAATTCACATTGGGGCGGGTCTAATTTTAAGCTGTTGGTAATATTATGTTGTTTGTTTCATCTATCTATATGAATACGTTTGGGTAATGGGTATATACGTTGGTAAGCTTATCTCAAGATGCATCGATCTCTAGAGGTCAGATTGTGATCATTCTTCGTACTGCCATAATACTTGCTCGTATTAAGATCGAGGTCAGATTGTTGAGGACCTCTACAACGGTGGGAGGCGCGGGTGCGTAAAGGATGATTCTTGAGTTTACGGTATTAGAACTCTTAACACGACTGCCCACCATTTCAACATTGAAAGAGCGCTACACCTCCCGTCCTCGATTACACAGATACATTCGAACATATAGCCTGTGCTTCTGCACAGATAAATCCACGCAATGTTCTAAATGGAGCTTGGCGCTAGTAGGGCGGAGACCCACCTTCAAGCGCCAAGCCGCCTAAGCGGCGCCAAGCAATTCGGCGATTTTTGTTTTTTTTTTACAAACCATTATCCAATCAAACTATATTCTATGTATCCATAATGCAAGTTCAAAGTTCTACATAACCATAATGCAAAGTTTAATGTACAAACCCAAATGAAATTAAGTAGTAGCAACTAACAAATTAGTTGAATAAGACAATAAGTAGAAATAAACGAGATCGTAGATCCCTAATGCCAAGTTCGAAGTTCATCTCCTTCCTCTAACTCTTCTTCTCCATACCCTTCTAAAACTTGATCTCCATTACTTTAATAGTATACATTTTTGGCCGCCAAAGGCCTCCAAAGACACCGATGACGCCGCCAAGGCCGCCAAGACCGCTAAGACCGCCAAGGCCACCGAGACAGCCAAGGCCGCCTAGGCGGCCGCCAAACACCGCCAAACCTCCCTGGGCGCCAAATCAAACGCCAAGGGGTATTGGCGTGGCAGCAGGGCACCTCCAAGCGCTTAGGCGGCGCCTAGGTAGCCTCAGCGGCCGCCATTTAGAACACTGAATCCACGGATTATGCCAAAATAATTGCGAAAACTTGAATGGGCAACACGAATGCTCTATTTTCCTACTACTTGTTAAACACTTTCCAGCCCCCTAAAGACAGAGTCCTACGGCAGCGTCCACTATCTTCAATGAGACCTTTTGTGCATCGATATATGAGGTTTTAGGAGCCTAGCTAACACATTGCCGCTTCACACAAACGATAAAAAAAATTCTCGCATGAGATGGGACCATACGCATATCTGGGACTCACCTTATGTGAGATGGCGTAAAACACAACCGTTGTAAAAAAATAAAAGCATTGAAAAAGTGGAGTTTGATATTTCATTAAGACTATGTTTAGAAAGTATTGCAGAAAATTACTAGTTTACTTATATATTTTGTAAAGGAAAATATTAATTGCAACCCACTGGGCAGGGGTTAAGGTATCACAATATGTCAGAATGCTACATACAAAACTCAAGTGCTGATAAGATATTAAGGCCTTTGAATGTGGTGAATTTTGCGGATAAAAAAAAAAATGTGGTGAATTTTAAAGTTTTAAAAACCAGAGAAAAAAAATCATATGCCAGGCAGAAGAAGGAAAATAAAAAGGAAAGCTAAGAGAATTTCTGGAAAATTTGGGCTGACATATTGGGTGGTTTCCATACCAATATCGATTTTTTCAAGAAGTGGATCACAAGCTCACCAATTTTCTGGAAAAATTGCATTCAATCAGCAGGAAAATACTCTCAAAACATATGAACATAAACAAAGAACTCATGGCTAAAACAAAGAAATGTGCAGAAAAGCGTAAACAACATATTTATGAGCTAGCAAGACCTTTGAGAACCGAAGTCTTACCATGAATTTGTCAGACAGACTTAGCATATATGAATTTGTCAGACAGACTTAGCATATAGCACTGTCTTGAAGACTCGGGAATCGAAATACCTAGAACTGCTGAAAATGGGGGTAAAAAAAGAAAAAAAACCGTTTTCACCTTGAGCATTTTCAGTTTGTATTTACACTGAGATCTTTGTGAACACAAGAACAGGTTACTAAAACCGTTTCACTCACATGATTTAAATACATAAAGGAGCTAATTAGTTAAGAACTACTTTCTTCAACACGTCACAACCCCCTGACGTGTTGAAGAGGTCTCAGAATTTGTAAGACCAAGAAAACAGAGGGGCTTATTACATTTAGAGAGTACCAAATCTGAAAATAAGCCAACAAATGAAAACGCAGCAAAATAAAAAATTACATGATTCGTAGGAGAGTTTCATGCTTCATCTGCAAGGAGAGGCTACACTTCAGCTCACTCTATTCTCCTTCCATCTGAAAGCCCAATAATCACAGAAAATAATTAGGTCAGATAAAATTTTCAATGGATTATTTAACAAACGCACACGGACAAGACACACCCATGTGTCATAATCCAAGAGAGAGAGAGAGAGAGATGTGACAGGCAAAGAGAAGGAATCAATGAAACATCCAATTCGAAGAATCAGTTACCTATTTCAATGGATGGAATATGGGCAATCTTGTGCCAATCTTCGCCGCTCCCCTTTTCGCATCTTTTCCCACCTATTTCAATGGATGGAATATGGGCAATCTTGTGCCAATCTTCGCCGCTCCCCTTTTCGCATCTTTTCCCAAGAAGGGGACACCCACGTATAGACAAAGATTCAAGATATGAAAGTTTACCCAGCCACTCTGGCAGAGATTCCAACCGACTGAAATTCCAAATTTCCAAAGTTCTCAAGGCAGGGAGGTGCTCTAGTTGATCAGGCAGAGACTTGACCTCTGGCCATCCCCATAAATCTAGTTTCTCAAGGGAGGTGAAATGGCAACATGGTGGTGATGCAGCACTTGTGGAGGGCCAGGGGAAATATCTATACTCCTCTCCAAATACACCTATAACCAATCTTTGAAGGCTAGTGGTGCAAACCTGCCCCTCCTCCCAACAACTCCCCCAATTTGAACACGATATAATAACCAGCACCTTGAGGGATGTGAGGGTGCGTAATGCATCTGGATCGGGTGTCTTTAACTTTGGACAGTCAAGTAGCCGTATATCTATGAGGGTTGGTTGTAGCACCCCTTTTGGCAAACATGTCAACTCCGTGCAACCAGAAATTGAAAGTTCGTCAAGGCAGGACGAGCCCTTGAACGGTGCTTCTGTTTCATCAATTGGACCCATCAGGTTATAGCAATAACATACACATTTAAAACTTCTCAAGAAACCGTATGTTTCTAGCTTTGGCAAATAACTTAGCCCATCTAATTTTAAGCTGTTGGTACTATGTTGTGATTCCTTTCTCATTACCTGTTGCCTACACATGTTTGTTTCATCTATCTATCTATCTACATGAATACGTTTGGGTAATGGGTATATACGTTGGTAAGCTTATCTCAAGATGCATCGATCTCTAGAGGTCAGATTGTGATCATTCTTCGTACTGTAAAAATACTTGCGTGGGTGCGTAAAGGATAGTTCTTGAGTTTACGGTATTAGAACTCTAACACGACCGCCCACCATTTCAACATTGAAAGAGCGCTTCCCTCCCGTCCTCGATTACACAGATACATTCGAACATATAGCCTGTGCTTCTACACAGATAAATCCACGGATTATACCAAAATAATTGCGAAACCTTGAACGGGTAACACGAATACACTATTTTCCTACTACTTGTTACACACTTTCCAGCCCCCTAAAGACAGAGTCCTACGGCTGCGTCCACTATCTTCATTGAGACCTTTTGTGCACCGATATATGAGGTTTTAGGAGCCTAGCTAACACATTGCCGCTTCACACAAATGATAAAAAAATTTCTCGCATGAGGTGGGGCCATACGCATATCTGGGACTCACCTCATGTGAGATGGCGTAAAACACAACCGTTGTATAAAAAAAAAAAAAAGCTTTGAAAAAGTCGGATTTGATACTTCATTAAGAGTTTATTTAGAAAGCATTGCGAATAATTCTAATTTACTTAGATATTTTGTAAAGGAAAATATTAATTGCAACCCATTGGACAGGGGTTAAGGTATCACAATATGTCAGAATGCTGCATACAAAACTCTAGTGCTGATAAGATATTTAGGCCTTTGAATGAGGTGAATTTTAAAGTTCAAAAAACCCGGAAAAAAAAAATTCATATGCCAGGCAGAAGAAGGAAAATAAAAAGGAAAGCTAGGAGAATTTCCGGAAAATTTGGACTGATATATTAGGTGGTTTCCATACCAATATCGATTTCTTCAAGAAGCGGATCACAAGCTCACCAATTTTTGGAAAATTTGCATTCAATCAGCCGGAAAATATTCTCAAAACATATGAACATAAACAAAGAACTCATGGCCGGCCAAAACAAATAAATGTGCAGAAAAGTGTAAGCAGCATATTTATGAGCTAGCAAGACCTTTGAGAACCGGAGTCTTACCATGAATTTGTCAGACAGACTTAGCATATAGCATTGTCTCGAAGACTAGCTAGGGAATCGAAACACCTAGAACTGCTGAAAAAGGGGGTAAAAAAAGAAAAAAACTGTTTCACCTTGAGCACTTTCAGTTTGTATTTACACTGAGATCTCTGTGAACACAAGAACAGGTTACTAAAACCGTTTCACTCACATGATTTAAATACATAAAGGAGCTAATTAGTTAAGAACTACTTTCTTCAACACGTCACAACCCCTGTTCTTTTTTTGTTGGAGAGGTCTCAGAATTCGTAAGACCGAGAGAACAGAGGGTCTTAATACATTTAGAGAGTACCAAGTCTGAAAATAAGCAAACAAATGAAAATGCAGTAAATAAAAAATTTTATGATTCGTAGGGGAGTTTCATGCTTCATCTGCAAGGAGAGGCTACACTTCAGCTCACTGTATTTTCTCTTCGTCTGAAAGCCCAATAATCACACCAAATAATTAGGTCAGATAAAATTTTCCATGGATTATTTCACATACGCACACGGGCAAGACACACCCATGTCTCGTAACCACAGAGAGAGAGAGAGAGAGAGAGAGAGAGAGAGAGAGAGAAGTGACTAGCAAAGAGAAGCAATCAATGAAACATACAATTCGAAGAATCAGTTACCTATTTCAATGGATGGAATATGGGCAATCTTGTGCCAATCTTTGCCGCTTCCCTTTTCGCATCTTTTCCCAAGAAGGGGACACCCACGTATAGACAAAGATTCAAGATATGAAAGTTTATCCAGCCACTCTGGCAGAGATTCCAACCGACTGAAATTCCAAATTTCCAAAGTTCTCAAGGCAGGGAGGTGCTCAAGTTGATCAGGCAGAGACTTGACCTCTGGCCATCCCCATAAATCTAGTTTCTCAAGGGAGGTGAAATGGCAACATGGTGGTGATGCAGCACTTGTGGAGGGCCAGGGGAAATATCTATACTCCTCTCCGAATTCACCTATAGCCAATCTTTGAAGGCTAGTGGTGCAAATCAGCCCCTCCTCCCAACAACTCCTCCAATTTGAACACGATAGAATAATCAGCTCCTTGAGGGATGTGAGGGTGCGTAATGCATCTGGATTGGGTGTCTTTAACTTTGGACAGTTAAGTAGCCGTATATCCATGAGGGTTGGTTGTAGCACCCCTTCTGGCAAACACTTCAACTCCGTAAAACCAGAAATTGTAAGTTCTTCAAGGGAGGTTGAGCCCTTGAACGCTGCCTCTGTTTCATCAATTGGACCCATCAGGTTATAGCAATAACATACACATTTAAAACTTCTCAAGAAACCTTATGTTTCTAGCTTTGGCAAATAACTTAGCCCATCTATTTCCACTATTGCTATATATATATATATATATATATATATATATATATATATGTAAAACCTCTTTCCGTCCACACCGTCCGCACCTTCCCTTTTCCAATCGAATTTTGATGATCTGATCCGCTCAATGTGATCAGAACGTGATTTTAAGGGGACTTGCAAGAAATCAGCAAAAAAAAAAAACACCGGGAAGGGCTTCATCCGAACAGTTTTTGTTTGTATTTTATTGAACGGTTCAATAAAAAACTGCTCAAATCAATCCCTTCCAGCTGTTTTTTTTTTTGCCGATTTCTGGCGGGTCCATTAAAATCACGTTCTGAACACATTGAGCGGCTTGGATCATCGAAATTCTATCGGGAAAGGGAAGGTGCGGACGAGTGTGGACAAGAAGAGGCTTGGACTTGAACCGGACTCTCTCTCTCTCTCTCTCTCTCTCTCTCTCTCTCTCTCTATATATATATATATATATATATATATATATATAATTAGAGGATTAAGTACAATGACAATTTAATTTCCTTTCATTTTTCTTGTTAATTATTTTCTCTTCTCTTCCTTCTTTTCCACAAGGTTCCAAAAAAAGCATTAGAGTTTCATCGACCGATCATAATTTAACGTATCGGATAGTGTGTCATACATTCCAAGCTTAATTTCTCTGCGAACAGTGTTCTTTGATTCTCTCATATTTGTACTCATTTGATGTCTAAGTTTCTTGATTCAGTTGTTGTCACTTCTTAGATCGTAATACGGAAAGTATTTGGCTGAAAGTCATGAAACAGATTGGTATATGTACAAATCCACCAGGTCACAAAATTATGAAAGATGTATGATTGACTATACTACGGGGAGCCCATAATATTTATGGGGCCCAAGGGCCAATACAGATGTTGATCACCTGAGTGGTGCTTGGCAAGTGTTACTGAAATGAGCTGGGTATCAGGATACAGAGGAAAAACGTTCGGAATGATCCTAATTGATTTGTTATCCGCTTTGTAGATATTGGAAATGTATTTGTTTTGAGGATTGTAAAAATCCGGGTCCTCACATTTGTGGACAACAAACCCGTTGCAACAACTTAATCTTTAGACAACACAAAATTGGAGATGTATTTGTTTTGAGGAATGTAAAAATTTGGGTCGTCACATTTGTGGAGCTCAAACCTGGACGACAACTTAATCTTTAGACAACACAAATCTCATGAAATATTTGAAAAAAAATCTCCGTTGAAACTCAATTTTATTGTGTGCTACCAAATAATGCAAAATAAATTTCATGCAATCATTTTACGGGTAAAATATTTTGAATAAAACCAATTTTGTGTGAAAATATTTTACCTCAAGACAAACAGAGCTTTAAGAGCAAAATTTTTGCAATCCACATCTTTTTGTATAAAGAGGTATGGGTTGTACCTAGTTTCGTGGTAATTATTGTGAATAAGAGGCAATTTAAAAATAAATAGATTAGTGAATAGAAAAGAACCTGGAAGGGTCAACTCCGGGCAATCATAAATCCAAAGTCGTCGAAGGGACGTCAAGCTGTTGAATGCTGCTGCTATTTTGTCAATTGGATTTTGCATTTTTAACTTTGGGCACCACCGTATATCTATATCTGTGAGGGTTGGTTGTAGCACCCATGCTGGCAAAAACGTCGACTCAATTTAGCTATTGCAAATAAGTCATCCCATTTATTTCCAGTACTATTGCCATATCTCTCTTCGTTTGGAACGTGGAAGACGGAGGGGGGAGTTCAAAAATTGTCTCGTGCCCCTTGTTGGTTTGAGGGAAAAGAGAAGAAAAAAAATATGGCAAAATAGAGTTTTTAGTACAATAAAAAATTTCCTTTATTTTTCCTGTAAATTATTTTCTCTTCTCTTCCCTCTTTTTCCATAAGGTTCCAAACAAAGCATTAGGGGTTCATTGCTTTTACTCTTTCGCGGATCTTCTTGTCTGGACAGAATACATTGTTCGCAAACATATTATACCAATTTTGGGTGTTTGGTTGCATAAACTTGGATTAAACTATTTCTTAAGAAAAAGTTTTATAACGACGACAAGAATTAACTTACGGAGCGAAAAACATTATATTACGTCATTTTCTCTTATGGAAGAACTAACTTATTAATCCCTTCTTATAACCTTTGTGGACCTCTGGCCCTTGGCAACAACTTATTGTTTGGACAACAAAAATCTCGTACTTCATATTTTACACAATCTCTGTTGGAAATTTATTTTATGGTGTGCAAAGGAATAATACAAAATAAACTTCATGCAATCATTTTATAGGTATTGTTTTGAATTAAAGAAAATTTGTGCAAAAAATATCATACCTCGAGACAAACGAGTCCTTTCAGAGCAAAAGTTTTGCAATTTACATCTTCTTTTATGAGGGATAGGTGGTAGCTTATTTCGTGGTAATTATGGTGAATAAGAAGCATTTTAAAAACTAAAGGTTGAGTGGATAGAAAAGTACCTGGAAGGGTTATCAACTCCGGGCAATTGTAAATGGCAAGTATTTGAAGGGATGTCAAGCCGTTGAATGCTGCTTCTAATTCGTCAATTGGACTGAGCGTCTTTAACTTTGGGCATCCATCTATGACTATCTTTTGGAGGGTTGGTTGTAGCACCCCTTCTGGCAAACACGTCAACTCCATGTAACCAATAATTTTAAGCTCTTCCAGGGAGGTAGAGCCCTTGAACGCTGCTTTTATTTCGTCAATTGGACCCATCAGGTTATAGCTATGATAATACTCACTTCAAACTTCTCAAGAAACCTTATGTTTTCTAGCTCTGGCAAATAACTTAGCCCATCTATGTTCACTATTGTCATATGTCTCTTCGTTTGGAACATGGAGAATGGAGGGTTGAGATAGAAAATTCTCCCTCGCCCCTTGTTTGGTATGAGGAAAATGAGAATAAAAAATGACCAAAAAGAGGATTATGTACAATAACAATTTTCCTACTTTGTTCTTGTAATTATTTTCTCTTTTCTTCCCTCTCTTTCCACGCAAACATAGCATTAGGTCTTCTTTGCTTTTTATCTTTTGCAAATCTTCTATTAATGCTCCATTTCTATTGAGAAAATACATTTTCTGCAAATATATTTTACCATTTTTTGTTATTTGGCTGTATATACTTGGAATAAAATTTTTTTTTTGAAGAGATTGGTTTATAGCCACGAGAGGAATTAACTTAGGGAGCAAAAAACATTAAATTGCGTCATTTAATCTTAAGGATGAACTGGTTTAATAATCCCATCTCGTACGTAACATTTGTTGTAACATCCAGTCTAGCTTAATCTGCTAGAATAATCAATGAATTTCAAAGAAAATATAAACAAAAATACTATTTAATGGATTATTGACGGTAGTGGAGTTATAACCGAATGGGTGCCCTAGCCGTAATTATGACTTTTTGTATTGCCGTGTGGAGTTTCTAGTTGAAGGGAGAGAGTGTGACTCATCACTTTGAGTCTTGATCTTAATTTGTCCATATATACGAAGAACATGGGATTTTCTTGAGGCCATTAGATTTCAGCAGGCTATTAAGAACATGAGGAAATTCAACTGATTAGGTAGCTTTTAGCAAGGGAGGTTTTCAGCTGTGGGTGCATGATAAGTGTCAAAATATACATATTTTGGCCCTCCAAACTACATTTGTTAGTTATTTATTTTGGATAATTGATTTTTATTTTGTTATTTTGTTGTTTATAGGTTGTTCGAGCCCGCTGTCCAAGACTTTGGATAAAAAGAAGATTTTAAAGAAGTTTAGAATTAAAATACGAAATGATCCAAAATTGAGTGGCTCATTTATTATTTCCTAAAATTCAAGGGCCTTTGTGTGATTAAAACCCTCAACCCTATATGAACAATTCACCTACTGACTCAGTAGGTCACGGAAGAATAAAAAGAAGTAAAAAAGGCTGCTGCCGCAGCAGTGCAGCACTGGGGGATTTCAACGAACAGGACTGCCGTTTCTTTGATTCGGTTTTTATTTCGTAACAGCTTTTAGACTTACGTATTTATTTTCAATGTTTTTCCTTTAAGTTTTTGAAGTTTTGTTCAGATCTCTGTATTCCAGTAACTCGTATTGATTTCTGTTCTTTATTAAAGTTATTCATTGGTATTCAATTAGTTGTTATTTTTTGTTTATTTTTCATCTTGCGTAATAGAACCATGTTTCAATTTGGGGTTTCTTTTGTTTATTGTATAATGATTAGTGAGTAGTAGTTTAGGTAGGGTCACAGGGTGATAAGCACACCGTGACTAGTCCGGGCACTGCTCTTATTTTCAAATAATGAATCAGACAATTTTAGATTGGTAAAATACTTCTCGCAGACGAATCCAGGCATTGTCGGAGCCCATGTGAACGGAAAAATGGGGGACCAAAACTCATTCTCCGCTGCGCATGGGTAAACGGCGACCATGAGATTTTGCATCTTGCGGGTTATCTTTTCCAAATTAAAGTTGAATGTTTTTAAAAACACCGAATGGAGCAGGTTAATCCGAACTGGTTACGAGTGCTACGAACCCTACGACCAGACCTTCTTTTAATTATTTGAAAAGTATAATCAATTTCGTAGGTTTAGTTTAATCTCAAATCAACCGACAATGGGTGGCTACCTAAGAGCCCATTTAAATTATAACAACCTAAATTTTTAATCAGCACACATTACCGTCTTTGTGGATTCGACTCCGGACTTACCGGATATTGTGTTACGTCGGTTTCCGCCCTACGCTTGGGGCAACCCATTTTTTCAGGACTAGGAAATCCGTCAAGCATTTTTGGCGCCGTTGCCGGGGACGGTTACGTGTGTTAAGGATTCGGGTAGTTATTTTTTATTTGTTTTCTTTTCAGTTCTTTATTTTTTTTTTAAATTGTTGAAAAAAAAAATGGCCGATTTTGCAAAATGCTATGGAGGTTATACAAAACAATTTGATTGTTCAGTATCACTTCCTATATTTTATGGTTTGGCCTCAGAAAATCATTTTTCGCATATTGGTAACCTTAAGAAAGCTTTTACTAGTGATGAAGTGGCTCTTTTACATGTATTCCCAAAATCTTTGCGTGGTCGTGCTCAAAGTTGGTTTATTTTTTTGAGTCCAAAATTGACATGGAGTGAGATTGTCATACAGTTTTTCAAAACTTTCAATCTCTCGTATGAGACTCATATGCTTTTACAAGAACTATCAGATTTCTCTCAACAAGATGATGAGTCTTTGTCACAGTGTTGGGAGCGATTTAAATTTGTCGTATTCTCTTGGTCGAGTTATAATTGTGAGCTTGGCAGTCTTCTGGTTATCTTTTGCCGTAGTTTAAATCCTAAACCATGCCAGGTGGATTTTAGGTCCACTGACGAATTCCTAGATAAAAACGCTGAAGAGGCTTGGGATTACCTAGATGACTTAACCCAAAAGCTCCAATTTTGTGAGTTGACTGAAAATTCTGAGGATACCAATTCTGATGGGAAGGAAAAAGAGGAAAAAGAGCCGCTTCCTGAGGATACCAATTCTGAGGTGAGGGTAAAAGAGGAAATAGAGCCGCTTCATGAGGATATCAATTCTGATGCGAGAGAAAAAGAGGAAATAGAGTCCTTCGTCATTAGTGAAGACTATATGCCTTTTGAGGAGTCATTGTCAATAGTTACACTGAATAATCAAGTGCTCCCAGCTCTAGATTGTGCCACTCCTTCTATTGAGTCTCCACTTTCACAAGAGTTTTTAAATGTGAAGCATAATGATTTTTTTGATATTGATGAATTTAATTTAGTTTATCATCCATATCTTATGGACTTTGTCAATGCTTTGAAAATGTGGGCACGCGCCCCGAAAATCGCTCGGGTTTCCCGGGTTTTGAAATAAGACTGGGCGCGACCCTCTTTGAAAATGCGCGGCGAAACGCCTCGATTCAGAGTCGCCACTCGGGTTTTAGCGGTGGAATACCCAAGGAACCGAACTCGAAAACGTTTGCCACGTTTGTTTGATTTTGAAAAGGCGTAGACCAGTCCGTCGTCACCTTTGATATCTGAGGTTCGGGAGCCAGGTTACGAGAGGGGAAGGGTTTTATGGCACCCCTCTCGCCCAATCCGGAGATCGGTCTCTACTCGGGCATTTTATGAAAACCTTTGCATTTTTCTCTCATTTTATCATTTTTTTAGCCAGTTAGGGCGGGGGAACAGTTAATGGGGACGAAAGCGGTAGCAGCTTGCAAATTATGTGACAAAATACTTGTGAATGACTTGATTGCAATGCTAAGTATAGATTGAGAACAAGCACTGAGCATCCCGAGCAAACTGCAGTACGCTGTCACAAGGTGACGTGAGCAGATTCTGCCAGCATGCACTGGTCAAGCCACTGCATGGTGAGACAACCTGCGCACGCCACATATAAACTGGCGTACTCCACTTTCTTGATTCCTCAGTCCTTGTTTGCAACCCTCTGGGCTCTGGAAAAGGACCAGCGCACACCCAGGGCAAACCACACAGTTTAATATAGCAGAATATACATAAATACAGACAGAATGAATGGCTTTAGGCCATAAAAGAAAACAGAACACCCCAAAACAGTATGGGGACAAAAGATAGGCCTAGATTACGCTCAGATGCAAGGGCCAGTCACTGGACCCAGAAGCCTACTGCCGTACGCCAGTATATTACTGCCGTATGCCACTTTGCCTTCGATTCCAGTGTTTGGCTTTGCATCATCTGGGTTCTGGAACATGACCAGAAGGATCCCAGAGGCCTTTTACACGACATAAACGAACATGATAGGATGCCACCACTAAACAGTTCTAAATATGGAAAGCAATAAACTGGTTATTTAGCATGCAAAGGTGACTGACTGAAAGATAAAACAAAAGGAACGACGATCCATGATCCCCACGCCAGTTGTGCTCGTCCTGCCATGACTGGCGTACGGCGCTTATAAACTGGCGTGCGCCATGTATTGTCACCTACGATTGCTGTATTTTATCAGTTTAAGGCCAGGACTAGTATTATCTACTAGCCTGGGCCTTACTGACCCCCCTCAGGAGATGAAAACAGAAGAGAACACAAAGGTGGTATACCTCTTCTTGTTGTGGCTTTGTGGTTGTCTTTGAACTTGAGGGTTGAAGGTGGTGGCTTATATGGTGACTGGGTTCCAGCAGGAGATATGGGAGTGTATGGCCTTCTCTTGTCTTTCAATGGATGAAAGAAGAAGAAGTCTTGGAGAATGAAGAAGGAGAGAGATGGCACCTCTTAATGTTGCTAACCCCTTGCAAATGAATGCAAGGGGGGTATTTATAGAAGGGGAATGGACTGAGACCAGTTAAGGGAAGGCCTTGTTTGGCTGGTTGGAAGAGGAAGTGAGCCTTCCATGCATTAAATGCATGGGACTAGGCTTGATGGGGGGTGTAGGAGAGAGAGGGGACGCCCCTGCCGAAAGCAATCATCAGGCACACTGTAGCCGACGTCAGGGTGGCACAAAAGTCCCGCCCAAGTGGCTGAATAAAGTTGATTTGACTGGGTTTGACTGGCGTGCGCCACTTATAACTGGCGTGCGCCAGTGAAAGCTGGGCCAATGGTCGATGACTGACACGTGGCAGCTTACTGGCGTACGTCACCAATACACTGGCGCAAGCCAGTTGGGTTTTGCTGGGGCCGTTTGGCTCTGGTTTGAAGGGTTTGAAACTGGGTTTGAAAGGGGTTTGGGACGCTCAAGGTTCAAACACACCTTTGTCCTTGATCTGTTTTCGACTATAATCATCATTGGGGAAGTAAAAGATCGACAAATAACGTTATCTGGACAGTCCAGAATGGGGTGTCTACAGAAAATTGATCTAGTTTGGACTAAGCACTTGGTTGAATTTAAGTGTCTAAAACGAATTCGGCAAATGCGCTATTCGAAATATCTTATCTTGTGGCTTGGCCGAGTTCAATTTTTGATAAAAGGTGTAGGATGGAGTGCTATGTTTTTTATCTTAGCACTCGTTGGCATAATAAATGATCGGTACCCGTGTTTGGCTGCTCGTACATAATTTTTTTTTTTTTTTTGGGTCTGGTATAGCCATCCGTTTCTCACTTGAGAAATGGGGAGAAAAATAGTACCCGTGTCTTTCGCGCGAAGAAAGTGGATGGTTTAATTTTTTTTTTGTCTTTCATTTTATTTCTTACCTTGTTTATTTCTTTTAGTTATTTTTCTTGTTGTCTTGGAGGCTAACGTTTTGCAGATTGTTCAATCCAAGTTGGGGGTCTCCCTCTTACTATAATTTATTCTGCTTAGCCTCTCCTTTTCGAGGTGCTATCTCTCCTCTCTTTTATGTTTCTGTCCTATCTTTATTTTCCATACTTTCAATGCGGACATTGAATAGTTTAAGTTGGGGGGACAAATCACTTTGTTCTCTATCTTGTAAATAAAAAAAATTTAAAATTTAAAAAATACTTGTTGGATCCTTTCTACTTGAGACTTGGAGATTGCAATGTCTACTTGTTGGTTGCTAGTGTTGAGAATTGTTGGGCATTACTTAAATATGATATTGCATGTTAGTTCTTTTTGCTATCCTGGTGGTAGGAATTTATCTTGGCATACACTCTTAGCCTCTTTGAACTACACGTTTCTCGGACCTTGACTGTTTGTGAGTTGTGACTAGAGTGCTTTCAATGGCTAGATTAGTGGAGACTTGTAACCATGTGAGCTTTAGTGCCTTACCTTTCTTTGGAGTGGTGTCACATAAACTCTTCATTTGTCAAAAAAGAAAAGGCTTAATTGTTGTTGATCTCATTATCTTTTGTCGTCAAGTGTTGAGACTTAATACATGCCTGTGATTTTATTCTTTGGGATTGGACCGTTACTTGGTTGTATTGTCCCTAGGAGAGTATAATAGGTCATCTTTGCTAATTGAGCCGGTTCGTTTCTTTTTCTTAAATACTTATCCTTGCGAGCCACATTAAATCTCTTGCATGAGCCTTTTTCTTGTTAAACTCCACCAACCATATTGTGTCTCGAGAATGACAAGTTAATCATATGAGGGTTAATTTTTGAAGAGAATGGAGAAAGTGTATTTGAGAAATGTGCTGGAAATGTGATGTGTTCTTCCCTATAGCTAAAAAGAAAAAAATAGAGAAAATAAAAAAAAATAGAGAAAAAAAAAGGAACTTGAATGAAAAAGGGGAAGACACCCATGCATTTGTTTGAAGAAAGAAACGTGGAAATTTCATTGGGAAATTGTGTGAAGGGTGAAAAATATGAGGGATATGACGGAGTTGAAAAGAGTTGAAAGAGGGCGCACATTATTATTTGCCTTATGTGTTTTGGCATATTCTCGGACACTTAATTATGTCTTACCCTAACCTTGAAACACTTTTCCTTACCTAATGATATAACCGAATAGAAGTTTTATTTGATCTTAGGGGCAATGGGTTGTGGATTGATGGATAGATATAGTCTCCAATGCTTGACATTCCTTTTATGAGATCATGCGTCTACTTTAAAAAGCTTTCTTTGCGTGTCTAAATGTGCGGGGTACTTTGGTTTCATGTTGCATAACTTCCGCCCGCACACATTGAGAGTTTATTAACTGCACCATGTTTCGAGCGTTTTCTTTTGTTGAGTGTATGACATGGTGAGAATTGAAGTCGAGACTCGGTCCGGAGAGAGTACTTAGTTGTGGTTCACTTGTGGTTAAGGTCCTTACTCATACAAGCTAAGTTTGGATGCCATGATTTATTTCTATGTTTTGATAGCCTTTAGAACTATTTTCGCATATGCTATATTCTTGGCATTGGCGTATCAAAGAGTTGCATTGCAGTTTCTTGTTGGGTTCCAAGTAAAAGGATCCGTGGTGTTTTGTGGATGGTCACTGCTGAAAATCCTCACGAGACTTCACTCGTCCTACCGGGGCCGCCTGGGGGTTTAAAAGAACTATCGATTAATTTATTTTCTTTAGTTATATTATTTATTTTCTTTGCTTGGGACTAGTAAAGTGTAAGTTCGGGGGCGTGATAAGTGTCAAAATATAAATATTTTGGCCCTCCTAACTACATTTGTTAGTCATTTATTTTAGTTAATTGATTTTTATTTTGTTCTTTTGTTGTTTATAGGTTGTTCGAGCCCGCTGTCCAAGACTTTGGATAAAAAGAAGATTTTAAAGAAGTTTAGGATTAAAATACGAAATGATCCAAAATTGAGTGGCTCATTTATTATTTCCTAAAGTTCAAGGGCCTTTGTGTGATTAAAACCCTCAACCCTATATAAACAATTCACCTACTGACTCAGTAGGTCACGGAAGAATAAAAAGAAGAAAAAAAGGCTGCTGCCGCAGCAGCGCAGCACTGGGGGATTTCAACGAACAGGACTGCCGTTTCTTTGATTCGGTTTTTATTTCGTAATAGCTTTTAGACTTACGTATTTATTTTCAGCGTTTTTCCTATAAGTTTTTGAAGTTTTGTTCAGATCTCTGTATTCCAGTAACTCGTATTGATTTCTGTTCTTTATTAAAGTTATTCATTGGTATTCAATTAGTTGTTATTTTTTGTTTATTTTTCATCTTACGTAATAGAACCATGTTTCAATTTAGGGTTTCTTTTGTTTATTGTAAAATGATTAGTGAGTAGTAGTTTAGGTAGGGTCGCGGGGTGATTAGCACACCGTGACTAGTCCGGGCACTGCTCTTATTTTCAAATAATGAATCAGACAATTTTAGATTGGTAAAATACTTCTCGCAGACGAACCCAGGCATTGTCGGAGCCCATGTGAACGGGAAAATGGGGGACCAAAACTCATTCTCTGCTGCGCATGGGTAAACGGCGACCATGAGATTTTGCATCTTGCGGGGTATCTTTTCCAAATTAAAGTTGAATGTTTTTAAAAACACCGAATGGAGCAGGTTAATCCGGACGGGTTACGAGTGCTACAAACCCAACGACCAGACCTTCTTTCAATTATTTGAAAAGTATAATCAATTTCGTAGGTTTAGTTTAATCTCAAATCAACCGAATTTGGGTGGCTACCTAAGAGCCTATTTAAATTATAACAACCTAAATTTTTAGTCAGCACACATCACCGTCTTTGTGGATTCGACTCCGGACTTACCGGATATTGTGCTACGTCGGTTTCCGCCCTACGCTTGGGGCAACCCATTGTTTTAGGACTAGGAAATCCGTCAAGCAGTGCATGGCAGTGAGTTTTGGCAGAGATCTTTGTGTCACACGTTCATCGACCGATCATAATTTAACATATCGGATAGTGTGTCATACATTCCAAGCTTAATTTCTTTGCAAAGAGTGTTCTTTGATTCTCTCATATTTGTACTCATTTAATGTCTAAATTTCTTGACTCAGTTGTTGTCACTTCTTATATAGTGATACGGAAAGTATTTGGCTAAAAGTCTTGAAATAGATTCGTATATGTACAAATCCACTAGGTCACATAGTTATGAAAGATATACGATTGACTATCCTACGGGGAGCCCAGAATATTTATGGGGCCCAAGGGCCAATACAGATGTTGATCACCTGAGTGGTGCTTGGCAAGTGTTACCGAAATGAGCTGGGTATCAGGATACAAAGGAAAAGCGTTCGGAATAATCCTAATTGATTTGTTATCCGCTTTGTAGATATTGGAAATGTATTTGTTTCGAGGATTGTAAAAATCCGGGTCCTCACATTTGTGGACAACAAACCCGTTGCAACAACTTAATCTTTAGACAACACAAAATTGGAGATGTATTTGTTTTAAGGAATGTAAAAATTTGGGTCGTCACATTAGTGGAGCTCAAACCTGGACGACAACTTAATCTTTAGACAACACAAATCTCATGAAATATTTGAAAAAAAATCTCCGTTGAAACTCAATTTTATTGTGTGCTACCAAATAATGCAAAATAAATTTCATGCAATCATTTTACGGGTAAAATATTTTGAATAAAACCAATTTTGTGTGAAAATATTTTACCTCAAGACAAACAGAGCTTTAAGAGTAAAATTTTTGCAGTCCACATCTTTTTGTATAAGGAGGTATGGCTTGTACCTTGTTTCGTGGTAATTATTGTGAATAAGGGGCAATTTGAAAATAAATAGATTAGTGAATAGAAAAGAACCTGGAAGGGTCAACTCCGGGCAATCATGAATCCAAAGTTTTCGAAGGGACGTCAAGCTGTTGAATGCTGCTGCTATTTTGTCAATTGGATTTCGCATTTTTAACTTTGGGCACCGCTGTATATATATATCTGTGAGGGTTGGTTGTAGCACCCATGCTGCCAAAAACGTCGACTCAATTTAGCTATTGCAAATAAGTCATCCAATTTATTTCCAGTACTATTGCCATATCTCTCTTCGTTTGGAATGTGGAAGATGGAGGGGGGAGTTCAAAAATTGTCTCGTGCCCCTTGTTGGTTTGAGGGAAAAGAGAAGAAAAAAAATATGGCAAAATAGAGTTTTGAGTGCAATAAAAAATTTCCTTTATTTTTCCTGTAAATTATTTTCTCTTCTCTTCCCTCTTTTTCCATAAGGTTCCAAACAAAGCATTAGGGGTTCATTGCTTTTACTCTTTCACGGATCTTCTTGTCTGGATAGAATACATTGTTTGCAAACATATTATACCAATTTTGGGTGTTTGGTTGCATAAACTTGGATTAAACTATTTCTTAAGAAAAAGTTTTATAATGACAACAAGAATTAACTTACGGAGCGAAAAACATTATATTACGTCATTTTCTCTTATGGAATAACTAACTTATTAATCCCTTCTTATAACCTTTGTGGACCTCTGGCCCTTGGCATATTGTTTAGACAACAAAAATCTCGTACTTCATATTTTACACAATCTCTGTTGGAAATTTATTTTATGGTGTGCACAGGAATAATACAAAATAAACTTCATGCAATCATTTTATAGGTATTGTTTTGAATTAAATAAAATTTGTGCAAAAAATATCATACCTCGAGACAAACGAGTCCTTTCAGAGCAAAAGTTTTGCAATTTACATCATCTTTTATGAGGGATAGGTGGTAGCTTATTTCGTGGTAATTATGGTGAATAAGAAGCAATTTAAAAACTAAAGGTTGAGTGGATAGAAAAGTACCTGGAAGGGTTATCAACTCCGGGCAATTGTAAATGGCAAGTATTTGAAGGGATGTCAAGCCGTTGAATGCTGCTTCTAATTCGTCAATTGGACTGAGCGTTTTTAACTTTGGGCATCCGCCTATGACTATCTTTTGGAGGGTTGGTTGTAGCACCCCTTCTGGCAAACACGTCAACTCCATGTAACCATTAATTCCAAGTTTTTCCAGGGAGGTAGAGCCCTTGAACGCTGCTTTTGTTTCGTCAATTGGACCCATCAGGTTATAGCTATGATAATACTCACTTCAAACTTCTCAAGAAACCTTATGTTTTCTAGCTCTGGCAAATAACTTAGCCCATCTATTTTCACTATTGTCATATGTCTCTTCGTTTGGAACATGGAGAATGGAGGGTTGAGATAGAAAATTCTCTCTCGCCCCTTGTTTGGTTTGAGGAAAATGAGAATAAAAAATGACCAAAAAGAGGATTATGTACAATAACAATTTTACTTCTTTGTTCTTGTAATTATTTTCTCTTTTCTGCCCTCTCTTTCCACGCAAACATAGCGTTAGGTCTTCTTTGCTTTTTATCTTTTGCAAATCGTCTATTAATCCTCCATTTCTATTGAGAAAATACATTTTTTGCAAAAATATTTTACCAATTTTTGTTATTTGGCTGTATATACTTGGAATAAATTTTTTTTTTTGAAGAGATTGGTTTATAGCCTGAAGAGATTGGTTTATAGCCACGAGAGGAATTAACTTAGGGAGCAAAAAACATTAAATTGCGTCATTTAATCTTATGGATGAACTGCCTTAATAATCCCATCTCGTACGTAACATTTGTTGTAACATCCAGTCTAGCTTAATCTGCTAGAATAATCAATGAATTTCAAAGAAAATATAAAAAAAAATACTATTTAATGGATTATTGACGGTAGTGGAGTTATAACCGAATGGGTGCCCTAGCCGTAATTATGACTTTTTGTATTGCCGTGTGGAGTTTCTAGTTGAAGGGAGAGAGTGTGACTCATCACTTTGAGTCTTGATCTTAATTTGTCCATATATACGAAGAACATGGGATTTTCTTGAGGCCATTAGATTTCAGCAGGCTATTAAGAACATGAGGAAAATCAACTGATCAGGTAGCTTTTAGCAAGTGAGGTTTTCGGCTGTGGGTGCATGGCAGTGAGTTTTGGCTGAGATCTTTGTGTCACACGTTCATCGACCGATCATAATTTAACATATCGGATAGTGTGTCATACATTCCAAGCTTAATTTCTTTGCAAAGAGTGTTCTTTGATTCTCTCATATTTGTACTCATTTGATGTCTAAGTTTCTTGATTCAGTTGTTGTCACTTCTTATATCGTGATACGGAAAGTATTTGCCTAAAAGTCTTGAAACAGATTGGTATATGTACAAATCCACCAGGTCACATAGTTATGAAAGATATACGATTGACTATCGTACGGGGAGCCCAGAATATTTATGGGGCCCAAGGGCCAATACAGATGTTGATCACCTGATTGGTGCTTGGCAAGTGTTACTGAAATGAGCTGGGTATCAGGATACAGAGGAAAAACGTTCGGAATGATCCTAATTGATTTGTTATCCGCATTGTAGATATTGGAAATGTATTTGTTTTGAGGATTGTAAAAATCCGGGTCCTCACATTTGTGGACAACAAACCCGTTGCAACAACTTAATATTTAGACAACACAAAATTGGAGATGTATTTGTTTTGAGGAATGTAAAAATTTGGGTCTTCACATTTGTGGAGCTCAAACCTGGACGACAACTTAATCTTTAGACAACACAAATCTCATGAAATATTTGAAAAAAAATCTCCGTTGAAACTCAATTTTATTGTGTGCTACCAAATAATGCAAAATAAATTTCATGCAATCATTTTACGGGTAAAATATTTTGAATAAAACCAATTTTGTGTGAAAATATTTTACCTCAAGACAAACAGAGCTTTAAGAGCAAAATTTTTGCAATCCACATCTTTTTGTATAAGGAGGTATGGGTTGTACCTTGTTTCGTGGTAATTATTGTGAATAAGAGGCAATTTAAAAATAAATAGATTAGTGAATAGAAAAGAACCTGGAAGGGTCAACTCCGGGCAATCATCAATCCAAAGTCGTCGAAGGGACGTCAAGCTGTTGAATGCTGCTGCTATTTTGTCAATTGGATTTCGCATTTTTAACTTTGGGCACCGCTGTATATCTATATCTGTGAGGGTTGGTTGTAGCACCCATGCTGGCAAAAACGTAGACTCAATTTAGCTATTGCAAATAAGTCATCCCATTTATTTCCAGTACTATTGCCATATCTCTCTTCGTTTGGAAGGTGGAAGATGGAGGGGGGAGTTCAAAAATTGTCTTGTGCCCCTTGTTGGTTTGAGGGAAAAGAGAATAAAAAAAATATGGCAAAATAGAGTTTTTAGTACAATAAAAAATTTCCTTTATTTTTCCTGTAAATTATTTTCTCTTCTCTTCCCTCTTTTTCCATAAGGTTTCAAACAAAGCATTAGGGGTTCATTGCTTTTACTCTTTCGCGGATCTTCTTGTCTGGACATAATACATTATTCGCAAACATATTATACCAATTTTGGGTGTTTGGTTGCATAAACTTGGATTAAACTATTTCTTAAGAAAAAGTTTTATAACGACAACAAGAATTAACATACGGAGCGAAAAACATTATATTACGTCATTTTCTCTTATGGAAGAACTAACTTATTAATCCCTTCTTATAACCTTTGTGGACCTCTGGCCCTTGGCAACAACTTATTGTTTAGACAACAAAAATCTCGTACTTCATATTTTACACAATCTCTGTTGGAAATTTATTTTATGGTGTGCAAAGGAATAATGCAAAATAAACTTCATGCAATCATTTTATAGGTATTGTTTTGAATTAAAGAAAATTTGTGCAAAAAATATCATACCTAGAGACAAACGAGTCCTTTCAGAGCAAAACTTTTGCAATTTACATCTTCTTTTATGAGGGATAGGTGGTAGCTTATTTCGTGGTAATTATGGTGAATAAGAAGCATTTTAAAAACTAAAGGTTGAGTGGATAGAAAGTACCTGGAAGGGTTATCAACTCTGGGCAATCGTAAATCGCAAGTATTTGAAGGGATGTCAAGCCGTTGAATGCTGCTTCTAATTCGTCAATTGGACTGAGCGTTTTTAACTTTGGGCATCCGCCTATGACTATCTTTTGGAGGGTTGGTTGTAGCACCCCTTCTGGCAAACACGTCAACTCCATGTAACCATTAATTCCAAGTTTTTCCAGGGAGGTAGAGCCCTTGAACGCTGCTTTTGTTTCGTCAATTGGACCCATCAGGTTATAGCTATGATAATACTCACTTCAAACTTCTCAAGAAACCTTATGTTTTCTAGCTCTGGCAAATAACTTAGCCCATCTATTTTCACTATTGTCATATGTCTCTTCGTTTGGAACATGGAGAATGGAGGGTTGAGATAGAAAATTCTCTCTCGCCCCTTGTTTGGTTTGAGGAAAATGAGAATAAAAAATGACCAAAAAGAGGATTATGTACAATAACAATTTTACTTCTTTGTTCTTGTAATTATTTTCTCTTTTCTGCCCTCTCTTTCCACGCAAACATAGCGTTAGGTCTTCTTTGCTTTTTATCTTTTGCAAATCGTCTATTAATCCTCCATTTCTATTGAGAAAATACATTTTTTGCAAAAATATTTTACCAATTTTTGTTATTTGGCTGTATATACTTGGAATAAATTTTTTTTTTTGAAGAGATTGGTTTATAGCCTGAAGAGATTGGTTTATAGCCACGAGAGGAATTAACTTAGGGAGCAAAAAACATTAAATTGCGTCATTTAATCTTATGGATGAACTGCCTTAATAATCCCATCTCGTACGTAACATTTGTTGTAACATCCAGTCTAGCTTAATCTGCTAGAATAATCAATGAATTTCAAAGAAAATATAAAAAAAAATACTATTTAATGGATTATTGACGGTAGTGGAGTTATAACCGAATGGGTGCCCTAGCCGTAATTATGACTTTTTGTATTGCCGTGTGGAGTTTCTAGTTGAAGGGAGAGAGTGTGACTCATCACTTTGAGTCTTGATCTTAATTTGTCCATATATACGAAGAACATGGGATTTTCTTGAGGCCATTAGATTTCAGCAGGCTATTAAGAACATGAGGAAAATCAACTGATCAGGTAGCTTTTAGCAAGTGAGGTTTTCGGCTGTGGGTGCATGGCAGTGAGTTTTGGCTGAGATCTTTGTGTCACACGTTCATCGACCGATCATAATTTAACATATCGGATAGTGTGTCATACATTCCAAGCTTAATTTCTTTGCAAAGAGTGTTCTTTGATTCTCTCATATTTGTACTCATTTGATGTCTAAGTTTCTTGATTCAGTTGTTGTCACTTCTTATATCGTGATACGGAAAGTATTTGCCTAAAAGTCTTGAAACAGATTGGTATATGTACAAATCCACCAGGTCACATAGTTATGAAAGATATACGATTGACTATCGTACGGGGAGCCCAGAATATTTATGGGGCCCAAGGGCCAATACAGATGTTGATCACCTGATTGGTGCTTGGCAAGTGTTACTGAAATGAGCTGGGTATCAGGATACAGAGGAAAAACGTTCGGAATGATCCTAATTGATTTGTTATCCGCATTGTAGATATTGGAAATGTATTTGTTTTGAGGATTGTAAAAATCCGGGTCCTCACATTTGTGGACAACAAACCCGTTGCAACAACTTAATATTTAGACAACACAAAATTGGAGATGTATTTGTTTTGAGGAATGTAAAAATTTGGGTCTTCACATTTGTGGAGCTCAAACCTGGACGACAACTTAATCTTTAGACAACACAAATCTCATGAAATATTTGAAAAAAAATCTCCGTTGAAACTCAATTTTATTGTGTGCTACCAAATAATGCAAAATAAATTTCATGCAATCATTTTACGGGTAAAATATTTTGAATAAAACCAATTTTGTGTGAAAATATTTTACCTCAAGACAAACAGAGCTTTAAGAGTAAAATTTTTGCAGTCCACATCTTTTTGTATAAGGAGGTATGGCTTGTACCTTGTTTCGTGGTAATTATTGTGAATAAGGGGCAATTTGAAAATAAATAGATTAGTGAATAGAAAAGAACCTGGAAGGGTCAACTCCGGGCAATCATGAATCCAAAGTTTTCGAAGGGACGTCAAGCTGTTGAATGCTGCTGCTATTTTGTCAATTGGATTTCGCATTTTTAACTTTGGGCACCGCTGTATATCTATATCTGTGAGGGTTGGTTGTAGCACCCATGCTGCCAAAAACGTCGACTCAATTTAGCTATTGCAAATAAGTCATCCAATTTATTTCCAGTACTATTGCCATATCTCTCTTCGTTTGGAATGTGGAAGATGGAGGGGGGAGTTCAAAAATTGTCTCGTGCCCCTTGTTGGTTTGAGGGAAAAGAGAAGAAAAAAAATATGGCAAAATAGAGTTTTGAGTGCAATAAAAAATTTCCTTTATTTTTCCTGTAAATTATTTTCTCTTCTCTTCCCTCTTTTTCCATAAGGTTCCAAACAAAGCATTAGGGGTTCATTGCTTTTACTCTTTCACGGATCTTCTTGTCTGGATAGAATACATTGTTTGCAAACATATTATACCAATTTTGGGTGTTTGGTTGCATAAACTTGGATTAAACTATTTCTTAAGAAAAAGTTTTATAATGACAACAAGAATTAACTTACGGAGCGAAAAACATTATATTACGTCATTTTCTCTTATGGAATAACTAACTTATTAATCCCTTCTTATAACCTTTGTGGACCTCTGGCCCTTGGCAACCACTTATTGTTTAGACAACAAAAATCTCGTACTTCATATTTTACACAATCTCTGTTGGAAATTTATTTTATGGTGTGCAAAGGAATAATACAAATTAAATTTTATGCAGTCATTTTATAGGTATTGTTTCGAATAAAAGAAAACTTGGGCAAAAAATATCATACCTACAGACAAACGTGTCCTTTTAGAGCAAAACTTTTGCAATTTACATCTTCTTCTATGAGGGAGATAGGTTGTAGCTTATTTCGTGGTAATTATGGCGAAAAATAAGCATTTTAAAAACTAAAGGTTGAGTGGATAGAAAAGTACCTGGAAGGGTTATCAACTCCGGGCAATCGTGAATCACAAGTATTTGAAAGGATGTCAAGCCGTTGAATGCTGCTTCTAATTCGTCAATTGGACTGAGCGTTTTTAATTTTGGGCATCTGCGTATGTCTATCATTTGGAGGGTTGGTTGTAGCACCCCTTTTGGCAAACACGTCAGCTCACCGTAGTCACTAATTGAAAGTTCTTGAAGGGAGTTTGAGCCCTTGAACGCTGCTTTTGTTTCGTCAATTGGACCCATCAGATTATTGCAATGATAATACTCACTTCAAACTTCTCTAGAAACCTTATGTTTTCTAGCTCTGGCAAATAACTTAGCCCATCTATTTCCACTATTGCCATATGTCTCTTCATTTGGAACATGGAGGATGGAGGGTTGAGATAGAAAATTCTCTCTCGCCCCTTGTTTGGTATGAGGAAAATGAGAATAAAAAATGACCAAAAAGAGGACTTATGTACAATAACAATTTTCCTACTTTGTTCCTTGTAATTATTTTCTCCTTTCTTCCCTCTCTTTCCACACAAACATAGCGTTAGGGCTTCTTTGCTTTTAATCTTTTGCAAATCTTCTATTAATGCTCCATTTCTATTGAGAAAATACATTTTTTGCAAAAATATTTTACCAATTTTTGTTATTTGGCTGTATATACTTGGAATATTTTTTTTAAAGAGATCGGTTTATATCCACGAGAGGAATTAACTTACGGAGCAAAAACCATTAAATTACGTCTTTTAATCTTAAGGATGAACTAGCTTAATAATCCCATCTCGTACGTAACATTTGTTGTAACATCCAGTCTAGCTTAATCTGCTAGAATAATCAATGAATTTCAATTTAAACAAAAATACTATTTAATGAATTATTGACGGTAGTGGAGTTATAACCGAATGGGTGCCCTAGCCGTAATTATGACTTTTTGTATTGCCGTGTGGAGTTTCTCGTTGAAGGGAGAGAGTGTGACTCATTACTTTGAGTGTTTGATCTTAATTTGTCCATATATACGAAGAACATGGGATTTTTTTAAGGCCATTAGATTTCAGCAGGCTATTAAGAACATGAGGAAAATCAACTGATCATGTAGATTTTAGCAAGTGAGGTTTTCGGCTGTGGGTGCATGGCAGTGAGTTTTGGCTGGGATCTTTGTGTCACACGTTCATCGACCGATCATAATTTAACGTATCGGATAGTGTGTCATACAATCCTAGCTTAATTTCTCTGCAAAGAGTGTGCTTTGATTCTCTCATATTTGTACTCATTTGATGTCTAAGTTCCTTGACTCAGTTGTTGTCACTTCTTATATCGTGATACGGAAAGTATTTGGCTGAAAGTCATGAAACAGATTGGTATATGTACAAATCCACCAGGTCACATAGTTATGAAAGATGTACGATTGACTTATCCTACGGGGAAGCCCTAGAATATTTATGGGGCCCAAGGGCCAATACAGATGTTGATCACCTTGAGTGGTGCTTGGCAAGTGTTACTGAAATGAGCTGGGTATCAGGATACAGAGGAAAAACGTTCGGAATGATCCTAATTGATTTGTTATCCGCATTTGTAGATATTGGAAATGTATTTGTTTTGAGGATTGTAAAAATCCGGGCCGTCACATTTGTGGACAACAAACCCTTTGCAACAACTTAATCTTTAGACAACACAAAATTGGAGATGTATTTGTTTTGAGGAATGTAAAAATTTGGGTCCTCACATTTGTGGAGCTCAAACCTGGACAACATTTTAATCTTTAGACAACACAAATCTCATGAAATATATGAAAAAAAATCTCCGTTGAAACTCAATTTTATTGTGTGCAACCAAATAATGCAAAATAAATTTCATGCAATCATTTTACGGGTAAAATATTTTGAATAAAACCAATTTTGTGTGAAAATATTTTACCTCAAGACAAACAGAGCTTTAAGAGCAAAATTTTTGCAATCCACATCTTTTTGTATAAGGAGGTATGGCTTGTACCTTGTTTCGTGGTAATAATTGTGAATAAGAGGCAATTTAAAAATAAATAGATTAGTGAATAGAAAAGAACCTGGAAGGGTCAACTCCGGGCAATCATGAATCCAAAGTCGTCGAAGGGACGTCAAGCTGTTGAATGCTGCTGCTATTTTGTCAATTGGATTTCGCATTTTTAACTTTGGGCACCTCCGTATATCTATATCTGTGAGGGTTGGTTGTAGCACCCATGCTGGCAAAAACGTCAACTCAATTTAGCTATTGCAAATAAGTCAACCCATTTATTTCCAGTACTATTGCCATATCTCTGTTCGTTTGGAACGTGGAAGATGGAGGGGGGAGTTCAAAAATTGTCTCGTGCCCCATGTTGGTTTGAGGGAAAAGAGAAGAAAAAAAATATGGCAAAATAGAGTTTTTAGTACAGTAAAAAATTTTCTTTATTTTTCCTGTAAATTATTTTCTCTTCTCTTCCCTCTTTTTCCATAAGGTTCCAAACAAAGCATTAGGGGTTCATTGCTTTTACTCTTTCGCGGATCTTCTTGTCTGGACAGAATACACTGTTTGCAAACATATTATACCAATTTTGGGTGTTTGGTTGCATAAACTTGAATTAAACTATTTCTTAAAAAAAAGTTTTATAACGACAACAAGATTTAACTTGCGGAGCGAAAAACATAATATTACGTCATTTTCTCTTATGGAAGAACTAACTTATTAATCCCTTCTTATAACCTTTGTGGACCTCTGGCCCTTGGCCACCACTTATTGTTTAGACAACAAAAATCTCGTACTTCATATTTTACACAATCTCTGTTGGAAATTTATTTTATGGTGTGCAAAGGAATAATACAAAATAAATTTCATGCAATCATTTTATTGGTATTGTTTCGAATAAAACAAAAATTGTGCAAAAAATATCACACCTGGAGACAAACGAGTCCTTTTAGAGCAAAAGTTTTGCAATTCACATATTCTTTTATGAGGGATGGGTTGTAGCTTATTTCGGGGTAATTATGTTGATTAAGAAGCAATTTAAAAACTAAATGTTGAGTGGAAAGAAAAGGACCTGGAAGGGTTATCAACTCCGGGCAACCGTAAATCACAAGTTGTTGAAGGGATGTCAAGCCGTTGAATGCTGCTTCTAATTTGTCAATTGGACTGAGCGTTTTTAACTTTGGGCATCTGCGTATGTCCATATTTTGGAGGGTTGGTTGTAGCACCCCTTCTGGCAAACACGTCAACTCACCGCAGTCGCCAATTGCAAGTACTTGTAGGGAGTTTGAGCCCTTGAACGCTGCTTTGGTTTTGTCAATTGAACTCATCAGGTTATAACAATGATATATTCTAACTTCTCAAGAAACTCTAGGTTTTCTAGCTGGTATATATTGCAAATAACTCTGCCCATCCATTTCCACTATTGCCATATCTCTCTTTGTTTGGAACGTGTAGGATGGAGGGGGGAGCTTGAAAATTCTCTCTCGCTCCTTGTTTGGTTTGAGGGAAAAGAGAACACAAAATGGCTACACAGAGAACTAACTACAATGAAAATTAACCTTATTTTTCTTGTTAATTATTTTCTCTTTTGTTCCCTGTTTTTTCACAAGTTCCAAACAACGCATTAGGAATTCATTGCTTCTTCGTTTTTGCGAAACTTCTGTTAAGGCTTCATTTGTTTGGATAGAATACATAAATTAAATTAAATTACTTCCTTCCATCTTAACGACGAACTAGCTTGCTAATTCACACAATTATTCTACAAGTAAATCTTTTTTCTTAAAAATAATTTCTTTTTTTGAAAAATATTTTATGCCGACACAACGGAGGTAGAGAAGAGCTATACCTCATTTCTTGGTAATTATGGGGAATACAACACAACACAATGGAATGAGTAATTGCTGAATGGATAAGAAAATTACCAGGAATGGATATCAACTCGGGGCACGCGTAGATGTATAGCTTCTGGAGACGAGGGAATAACTTCATATTAGGCAATGATGATTCGCTTGACCATTCTTTTAGCTGGGGCATTTTAAAAAGTCCGAGTTCCCTCAATGCTGGAAATACTTCTCTTGTTGCTGCTCCTTCACTACTACTACAATCACAATTAATCTCTTCATAGAGTCCATAAAATTCAGGACCAATACACTTCAAGTTCTGCAAACCATAGATTGTGATATTCACAAGATGCGAAAGGTGTCCGAGCGCAGGAACTTGCTCACATAATCTACATTCTTGTAATATGATCTTCACCAAATTTTGAAGCAAGCATCCGTCCTTACTCATCCATGACGCCAATCCTCTTCCTCCAAAATTTTGAATTTCTAATCCCATAACATTTTGGTGAGGTTCGAGTCCTTCTAACACATCCTCATGGTTATTGTCGGACTCTCCAAAGTCATTATCCCAGTGATATTTTAACTCTTGAATGTTTACTTTTTCAAACATTCTAGCCTTTGTTGCTTCTTCCTTGTCTTTCACGTGTTGTAGATCATAAACACGTAACCCACCTCTTAGGTTGCTTAAGCTACCCAACTCTTCAATTCTTTGGCCACTCTTATTGCCCACAACAAAGAAGGGTAATGTCCGCAAAGATGTCAACTGCCCTATATTCTTTGGTATCAAATCCCTATTTTCATTTGAATCCTCAACATAAAAATGTCTCAAGCTAACCAAGTTGAGGAAATCTTTTGGAAGTTCTTTTAGAGAATTTGGTAGTTTCAATGTTTCCAAATTATAGAGCTTGGTGATACAATTTGGGATTGTCATAATAGAAGACTCAGAGATGTCAAGAAACCTTAATTGTATGGACTTGCATATTGAACTTGGCAACTCTTCCGCACAAGATTTCACTAAACCCAACGCACGAATACGTTTAAACTTTTTTTGGATCTTGGGGAGACGTCCTCTTAAAAACAAGGTTCTCAAGTTGCTAACATTTTCTTTTGAAATGTCTAACCCTGTTTCTTCCCTAAGAACCAAAGATAGATGTTGAACATCGGGAATATTCTTCATCTCACTAGCTTCCAAAGTCAAACAATTATCGTGTGAGACGTGGATTGCAAGATCATGTACAAGATCATGCATCTTGCAACTTGTGATATTGTTGTACTCATCAAATTTCACATCTTGGAATAACGAATTGCGCAGTAAAATTTTAAAATTCTCATTGCCTAACTCTTCAATGTCCACCTTGCTTCTTGAAGAAGGCTGAAGATATCCTAGAGCCATCCAAAGTTGAATCAGTTCATCTTTTATAATGACTTTGCCCTTTGGAAAAATAGAACAATATGCAAAGCATTTTTTCAAAGACGGTGAAGGCAAGTTGTCGAAACTAAGCCTCAATAATGGTAGAATACCATTTTTATTTTTCGGGGAATTCCATATTTCACTCTTCTCGATGAACTCCCATTCTTGCTTATCTTGTTTCGAGTATAGTAAACTTCCTAATGCATTTATCGCTAATGGTAGACGCTCACACTTTTTTACCATTCTTCTACCAATAACGTCTAGAGTTTGAATTTCTCTTGGTGCTCTATTGGCAAATGCTCTTTTACTAAATATTTTCCAACAATCATCCTCCGATGGTAGATTCAACTGATGCGTGCAAGTCCGGAATGTTTGAATTGCTGATACGACTTCCAAACTACGGGTAGTAATTAAAATTTTGCTTCCCTTAGAGCCTTTTACTCCTGCCAAAGAATTTCTCAGGTCTACCCATAAATTAGGATTCGTATTCCAGACATCATCTAATACAAGCAAGTATTTTTTCCCATTCAATTCTTTTCCAAGCATTTTCAATACTCCTTGCCTATTTTGTACATCAGATTTCTCTCTACCAAGAGATTCCACCATCTCATTCAATAACCTATCTACCTTGAAATTATCTGACACACAAATCCACATTCTCTTATCAATCTTGTCACCCTTGTCACTCTCGTCACTCTTATAACAAAAGTTCTCCATAACTTCTGCCTTATTGTAAACCATCTGAGCAAGAGTTGTCTTGCCGACCCCAGCCATTCCTACTATGGCGATGACAGGTAAATCACCTTCTATGTCAATCCCAAGTAACATATCTACCACTTTCAACACGTCACCATCCCTCCCCACAACTTGTGTCTCGTCTAAAGAAGGTCCAGTCGTCATGCATTCCCTAGGTTCAACATTAGGACCTATGACTTGCTCAGCTGGTTTAAGACCGACATCATCTGCTGCTTTACAAATTCTGTCTAACAGTTTATTGATGTTGCTGACCTTATTAGCCATCTTGAAACGAAACGCCAATGGATTAGAGAGGGAGAAAAAATTGCGCACCTTGTTCCTCTTTCGGTTTTGTACCTCTATCTTTCTTCGAAGATCTTCATAGGCCAATTCATCCAGCACGTTCTCAGCATTGTAGATTGGAGCCTTGAGTTTCTTTAGCCACACGACCATAGTTTGTGATGTTATTTTCTTCTTCTCAGCATCATGTAACAAGGCCTGAATCATTTCTAACCTTTCGCGGAGCTTTTCGAGGTCTTCCTTGAAATCCCAAGCCGGTTTAATCGGATTGTCAATCTGCTTGGTTACCAGGGAAAGCAACGTCAGGATTCCATTGGCTGCAGGGACGAGCATAGCCTCGGCCATGTTTGTGTTATGAAAACAGAAATTGGGGCTCGGAGATAAAAATGCTCGGTGAACAATTGCAAGGGAAAAGAGAAAGGGGTGTTGTGAATACCGCGTCTCAAGGATGAGAATAGCTTTACTTTTCATGTTCTGGTCATTGACATCAAAAGCAAAAACAAAAGTCTTGATTGCCAGCTTTTAGTTGTTGAATGTCTTTGTCATGGATTCATGAGCCCAGTTGTTTTAGCTTCTTCTTTTTTTTGACTTAATTTTTACGTTCTTCTTTTTTATATTCACACTTTCTTTCTTTCTTCTTTTTAGCAAATCACAAAAAATATACACTTTAAATAATAAAAAATAAAAAGGGAGTGTGAAAATAAAAAAAATATAATGGGTATATCTATTCCTTTCTTTTTTCTTAGTATTTTCTTTGAGAAAGCACAACTACTAAATACTCCAGTATATGGAGAAAGCACGAACTGTGCTACACGCACAGCAATCTGTGCACAGATTGTGCACAGATTTCGTTGTGGGGCCCACCACAAGTCCCACACGAATCATCCGAGCCATTCATTAAATGTAAAACATTCTTTCAAGGGTCCCCGTAAAAAATAAACTCAATCCAATACCTATAGTTGCTTCATTCAACCATCTAACTTTTCATTCAGATTTTCGGATAATGAAAAGTTATATGATTGGATCGAGCACTTATAGGTATCGGATTGAGATTATTTTTTACGGGGGCCCTTGAAAAAATGTTTTACATTTAATGAACGGCTTGGATGATTTGTGTGGAACCCGTAGTGGGCCCCACAACAAAATCTGTGCACAATCTGTGCACAGATTGTATATGTGTGTAGACTTTCTGAGAAAGCACAGAGTATACACTAAGGCCTTGTTTGATGGAAGGCGGGTTGGTGCAGTGTCTCAAAAGCGTTGCACCCTACAGTGTTGCATCTCACTGTCCAAACGTGTTTTGGACGGTCCAGATTTTAGAAAAACTTTACTTCTCCCTGGGAATTTTTCCTAAAATTTGGACTATTGATTGTTGAAACAAATGAACACAATCAAGCACTGCAACTTGCAACGCCCTAGGGGGCACTGCAGGGTCCCAAGGTCCTCGTTTGATTCGTGGACTGAAAAAGATGGAATTAACAGTCCTGAGATTAAAAGTCTCTGGACTATTTGTCCTAGATTAATTTCATCTCAAATTTCACCCAATCCCATGTTTGACTCTCATGGGATTACTTAGAATTTTTTAAAAAAAAATTGAAAGACTTTTTCGGAAAAAGTTTAAAAAAAAAAATCGGGAAACACTTTATATTAAAAACAAATGTTTTAGAACTATTTTTTTTTAAAAAAAATTTTGTTTTAAAAATTAAAAACAATTTTTTGAAAAAAAAAAAACTAGTTCTTGAAAATGTTATGACAAAAAAGGTTTTTTTTTTTTTTTAAATATTTTTCAAACAAAATAGTCTCTGAAATCAATTTTTGAGAAAAGAATCTTTAAAAAAACAATTTTTTTGTATTTTTGTTTACCAAAGCACTGTGCAGTGTATGTGCGATCTTCGTGCTAATTGTAGTATGCAAATTTACAACCACCAGGTCCAGAAAATATGAAGTAATTCCCACCATATCTTCTCTAATTAATGAAACAATGAAAATCTTATGAAAGTACATAAAACTCTTAAACCCTGAAAGTGCATAAACTCTAGGGTATGTAATATCTCGTCCCACATCTAAAGTCTACATGGATGATCTTGGACATATAACAAACCTTGTGGGCTACTACTAGTACCTTGGGCTTAAGTTTTTGGCCATGTGATTTGACTTGTGGATCAAAATCAAGGTATTGGCTCAATGTGCCTAAACCTTAGGGTACCTTATAATTATGCCTAAATCCCTAGAGTATCCTATAAAAGTATCTAAACCGCTAAAACTCTATTATAGAAAAGTATAAAAATGCCTAAACCCCTAGGGTATCCTATGAAAGTGTCTAAACCGCCAAAACTCTATTATAGAAAAGTATAAAAATGCCTAAACGCCTAGGATATCCTATGAAAGTGCCTAAACCGCTAAAACTCTATTATAGAAAAGTGCACCATAAATTCCAATGAAAGTGCCTAAACCTTAACTCTATGGCTCTATGAAAGTGCCTAAACCTAAATCCTAGGATACCCTAAACCCTAAAACTCTAGGGTACCCTAAAACCTAGGATACCCTAAGATTTTATGGTACCTCAGGGTACTATGGTATCCACTAGCGCATCATAAAATCCTAGGGTGACACTTTTTTTATAGGCAACAAAATTTTATTAAAAACTCAGTAAATGGTACATCGAGAAGAGACCAAATACAGACCACTGAGAAAGAAGTACTATATAGGCCTGAAGGAAAAGAAAAGAAAAAACATTCAATTGAAGTGTCACCCTCCATTAATGGTAAATGTGCTTCTGTAAAAATGGATCTAGTGGTAATTAAGTATTTCATCTCTTTTTAATAGGAACTAAGTTTCACTTTTCCGTACTTAGAGGTAAAATTCTCAAATTAACAAATACAATTTGCTAAATCTACTTTCTTTTTCGAAGAAGGCGGATGTTCTTCCCACTTATTTTTCTTTCCAAAATTGCCCTATTCTTACCCACAAAATAACACTCGCACCCATCCAACCAAAAGCCTTGGACAGAAATGTTGGTTTGAGTAATTCATAAGTAGTTCAGGAGCACTGGCACGTAGTCCTCCAAACTATTTCATAATCACACATTTATTTGTCATTAATTTTAAGATAAAATAATTTCATTCTAGAATGTTTTTTATTAGAGATAAATATTATTTCTAGAAAAATTAAAAAACGTAATTTAAAAGTGAAAAAATGGGAAGCTGTGTATATGTAAGAAATGTATATCAGTATATGTAAATGTACAGTTCCCAATTTCCGAATACAGTTCCCATTACCCAAGAACAGTTCACCGCCACAGTTCTCCATTTCCAAAGAACCCCACCCGCAAATCAATGGTGTCTTCTTCGTCCGACGGCCTCCACAACGCCCTCGTCTTTTCTGTCTGCCGCCGCCGATCATCCATCTGCTGAGTTTTCCAGTCATATGTCTCTCTCTCTCTCCGTCGATCATCTTCTCCATTCGGTCTCATTTTCCACAAATCTTCTTCGGTCTAGTTTCTGTCACTACTCCACAACGCGTGATGGAGTTCAAAAAGCAAGGGCGAAACTGGTCATTACACAGCCCCGCATAACCAACGACAAGGGTACCCATGTCGTTAGCAAATCCGGCCGCAGGTGGATTACTAATCCGAAGTTCCCAAATCGGGGGGCAAATCCGGGTTGGTTTTTTCACAGCCAAAGACTAGATTAGAAGAGGGGAGGGAGATGTAGTCCGGCCGCACAGCAAATCCGGGGCCAAATCCGACATCCAAACAGGCCATACAGAGGCGGCTCTACATATAGCCTTCCAGGTCAACTGAACACCCAAACAAATTTTTTCTGCTTAAAATATATATATAAATTATGAGCTAGTCTTTTTTTGAACACCCAATTTCAATATTTATGAACTCCTAATTTTGAACACTTGACTCAAAAAAATTGAATACTCAACCCAAAACGAATTGAACAATCAATCATAACCCAATTACAGCCCATCAATCCACGTAATTCATATTTGAACATTAAACACATTAATTACTTCAAATAAAACTCATAATCATAATAAAGAAATTGAAAAAGAAAAAGAAAAAGAAGAATTTATTGGTGTAAGTATGATACTCTACGTTACCTCTCCACTTTTATTGTCGATGGTCAAAATGTGTGAATTCCACATTCATGACAACTATAACTACTTTATTTGCTTTTGTCTTAATAGCTAATAGAATTTACGGAAAAAACTTTAAAAAAATTCAACTCCATTGCAAACCCCGTTAACTTGAATAATATTCCTTCAAATTTCAAACTACGATAGAAAATTAAATCTCATCTTGTTATCCTAAAGAACACCCTATTTTCGAGAAGGGCAGTCTCAACATACTCGCTACAGTTTCTTTCAAAAGTGTTTCAATAGATTAATACGCCGATTAAATGTTGGCACAAAATATGAGATCTCATCTAGGACAACTGTAAAAAAAATCCTCCTCCATTCTCAAAACAATATCTACTACGCAAGTTTCAAAAAAAATTATTTTTTTTGAAAAAACAAGTATATATTTTTAAGTTATCATTTTGCCTCGTAGTTAATTTTTTTAGAATAAAGGTTTTTTTTTTACCGCCCTATTTATACTACTATATGACATTTTGTACTTATATTATTGGTTAAGAGATTAGATAGTAGAATTAAATGTAATTTCTGAACACCCTATTATAAATTTTTAGAGCCACCACTGAGGCCGTAAAGGCTAGCTATACAATTTTCAAAAATAGTAGGCCGGCAAATTCTCATTCAAAAAATTAAGCTTTCAATGCTTTTGTGCTGGAGGGTACGTAGCTTCAAAATAACCATCCCCACCACGTGGGGAAAGCAAGGTCAGTATTCCATTGGCTGCGGGGACGAGCGTAGCCTCGGCCATGTTTTTGTTATGAAAAAACAGAAAAAATGCTTGGTGAACAATTAGTAAGATAATAATACAAGGGAAAAGAGAAGGGGTGTTGTGAATGTATCGAGGATAAGAATTACTCCTTCCGTTCATTTTGAATTGTCTTGCTTTGTAACTTTAATTTATTAAAAAATATCATTATTATATTTTTAACATCAATTTTTTTTTTATTTTTCCTACTTATCCATCATCATTACACTTTTATTCACTAACTTTTCAAAATAGAATCTACTTTTAAGGACAAAATAGATAATGCACCAACTTTTACCCACTAACTTTATAAAATGAACACTTATTAAGAGACAATTCAAAATAAAATACTGAACTCTAAATAAGGGACGGAAGGAGTATATGGTGGAGGAGGACTTGGAGTCTAGCTAGCGTACTTTTCGTGTTCCAAGTCTTCATTCCGATCAAAAACAAAAACACTAGTCTTGGTCGTTGCCAGCCCAGCCTTTTAGCAAACTATATATAGTTTCATAAATAATAATAATCTATCTAATAAAACACAAGGGTGTGGACCTCCACACAAATACAAATTGATCCAATGGTTGAGATTCATTTAATCTAATGGTGGAGAAGCATTCTTCTCATTTAATTAAAGTGCCCACATTTATTGCAATACTGCCATCAGGGAAAATGAAATTCCCCCACAATCCATCTCACTTACACATACAGTGCGTTCTTTTATCAAAAAAATATTACTAAAGTCCCAAGTTGGCTTTAATTTGGATATTTAAAAAAAAAATGAGTACAAGTCATAATTTTATACTTTTTTGATTCCACAAAAGTTAGGCTCAAAAATTTTTTTTTGGGTATTTTGGAAATTTTTTTGAAAAAGTTTTTGATGCAGCAATGATTTCTGCACAGATATTTTTGCACATATATTTTTGTGGGGCCCATATCGAGGTCTCACAAAATGATCTAAACTGCTCATTTTTTTGAAAATATTTTTTAGAGGGTTTCTATAAAAAATAAGTTCTAACGGATATCGATAAGGGCTTTCTTAAAAATCATAGGGCAAAAGCTCTCTCTCTCTCTCTCTCTCTCTCTCTCTCTCTCTCTCTCTCTCTCTCTCTCTCTCTCATGTGTGTTCGTGTGTGATGCCATTTCTTCTATTTGATTTATGTGTATTTTTTTTGGGTATTTCAGAAATCTTTTTGAAAGAGTTTCTGATACAGCAATAATTCTCACACAGATATTTTTGCACATATCTTGCAATACATTTTTTTAGAGTCCATATTGAGGTCTCACAAAATAATTCGAACTGTTCATCTTTTTGGAAAATATTTTTTAGAGGGTGTCTGTAAAAAATCAGCTCCAACGGATATCGGTAAGGGCTTTCTTAGAAATCGTAGGGCAAAACAGAATGATTCACCCTACGATTTCTGAGAAAGCCCTTACAAATATTCGTTGGACCTGATTTTTTACATGAACCCTCCAAAAAATATTTTAAAAAAGATGAGCGGTTCGGATCATTTTTGTGGGACCCTGATATGGACCCCACTAAAATGTATGTGCATGATATGTGCAAAAACATCTGTGCATGTAGCACGATTGTTTTTGATGCACATGCAAGGGAGATCTATGAATTAGTGGAGAAGTTGGCTTAGTTCTAGCTATGATTGATCAAATTATTTCTCTCAAGTAATTTCTTTCGTGAATCGATTTAGTATTTGAGCTACTATGAAGATTCAAAAGGTAATTCCAATCGAATGGGTAGTGCCGTAGGCACGGGCAATTCACTAGTATGAGATATTTTCATAAACCATCCATGCAAATCTACAATCAATTGCATAACGATAAGTGCGCGACTCAAATCCATTGATTAACTATAAAGTTTATAATGGTCCACTTTTCTGAAGACAAAAATAAATTTTTTTGTATTTTTACATATATTCAAACCAAACTAAACCGAGTCTTATCTTATGTCGCAATCACCTGGGGTTGACTACATGAATTTATTTCCTCCATTGAGTTCTGTTCAGGGCTACTTGCTCACACAAATCTACTATACTCATATATTTGCGTACCACAGTATCTAATATCAATTTAGGTTTATCCCTCCCCATAGCATTGCTATCCAAAACTATTATATCTGCTCTATTAACTACTGCATCTCCTGATCTACGGTATACATGCTCAAACCATCTTTATCCTATTTTTGTTCAACTTCTCTTCTATGGGTACTACACCTACCATCTCACTAACAGTTTCATTTCTAATTCTGTCTCGTCTAGTTTTACCACACATCCACATCAACATTCTCATTTTCGCTACACTCATCTTATTCACCTGTTATTTCTTAATAGGCCAATATTCTGTCATGTAAAGTATCACTGGTCTGATGACAGTTTCATAAAAAATTTCCTTCAATTTTATGGGTATCCTATTGTCACACAGTATACCAGTAATGCTCCTCCACTTGAGCCATCCCACTTGGATCCTATAGGACATTATCGGCAATTTCTCCATCTCTACTAATAATTGAGTTTAAGTACCTAAAATGATCATTCTTAGGTATCTTCTGGTCTTGGATCATAACTCTTTCTTCGTGCACATTACTGATTGATAAGCCCACAATTGTGGTTATATTCGGGCTTATCTTGCTCATTTTTGGCACACACGCGCGGATAACTCTATGTTTTTGAATGATATTGCGCGAAAGGTGCGTTTTTGGTGTTTACAGGTTCTTTTCGTTAATAAGGCGGATTGTACGCCATGAACTTATCCCATCGTGAATCGAAGACCCGAGAGGTCTAAATGGAGCAATAGCAGAGTCCGGAGGAGCTGTGTCGAAACCCCAGAGAGTTTGGAGAAGCTCAGAAGAAGCTGATAAAAACTTGCCAAAAAAGTAATTAAGTTCTACCGATAGGAGATCAATGCCTACCGGTAGGAGTCCCCAGTTTTGCAGATTTCTATTTTCTTTTTTTTTTCTTTTGTAACTTTAAAGGGGTGCTATAAATACCCATTTGCACGTTTTTAGGGTTATGTTATGTTATTTTGGGATCAGCTCTTTCTCTCTCTACCGCCTCTTCTCACCAACTCTTTTCTCTCTCATTAATGGAGCATTGATTAGGGGATTTGGAGGGTGATTGCTTTCATTAATGTAGTAAGTTCCTTCGGGATCCTTATTAATCTAGTCTTTATTTCTGTTTTCAGCATGATTTCGTGTTTTTTCATCCGAATCCTAATCCATTTCACTTCTCCTTTCATTATGTATGAGTAGTGTAGCAAGGTTAGGTTATGGGATGATTAACATCCCATAACCAGGGGTGTGGCTCGTTCTCCTCTCGAAAACCCCTGTTTTCTAGCTTAAATATGGCTTAGGACCGATTTTATGTATCAAAACTTTGAGGTGTTACTCTCTTTGATCAAATGTAGGCAAGGGTTAAGTTTCTTGCCACATTTGATACTTAGAGCTATGTCCCTCTTTGTGTTTGTCGAAATGAATTAAAAGAGCCCTAGCCATGTTTAACACCTTTGTTGAAAAGAGAAGAGTCGAGCTTATCCTTGGGTTATGGGTGTTGAGTATCCCTAACCCTAGCCTTTAGTTTAATCTCCAGTCAAAAAACCGTAGTTAGGTTAAATAGTCAGTTAACTAAATCTTTCAAGTTGGTCGTCTAAACGCCAAAGTTTGGTTGGCGGTTCTAACACCAAAACTCTCTACAAGATAATCTCTAAGACAAGTTATAGATGCGCTCCCTGTGGATTCGACCCCAGATTTTCGGGTATTATTATGCTTTCAACCGACCTAGCCCTACGCTAGGGGTATTCTTATTGCATCACTCTAAGGTCGCAAGCACTGATATCACTAAATTTGCACACCATATACTCAGTTTTACTCATACTCATCCAAAAACTCTTTGACTCTAATACTTCCTTCCAAATTTCTAATTTCGTATTAACACTTCTAGCGGTTTCATCTACGAGGATAATGTCATTTGTGAATATCATACACCATGAAATATCCTCCTAAAATTGTTTAGTCAATTTATCCATAACTAAGGCAAAGAGGTACAGGCTCAAGATTGACCATTGATGCAATCCTACAGTAATTGAAAATTCACTCGTTTACCCTATTGATGATCGAATGGTAGTGACGATACCTTCATACAAGTCTCTAATCACCTCGATATGCCTTTCAGTCATTCCTTTTTTCTCCAGAGCCCATCATATGATGCCTCTAGGCACCCTATCATAAACCTTTTCTAAGTCTATGAAAATCATATGGAGATCTTTCTTCTTACTCTGTGTTTTTCTACCATTCTCCTTAATAGGTAGATAGCTTACATGATTGATCTTCAGGGCATAAATCCAAACTGTTTCTCTGACACCATAGTCACCATCCTCAAGCGCTGCTCAATAGCTCTTTCTTACCATTTCATCGTATGAGTCATCAATTTAATACATCTATAATTGTTGCAGTTTTGAATATCTTCTTTATTCTTATAGATAGATACTACAGTACTCCTTCTCCGTTCGTCGGGTATCTTTCTAGTCATAATAATCTTGTTAAATAATTTCGTCAACCAAGTCACCTACATTTTTTCACACTTCAATAGGGATATCATCTGGTCCGAAGGCCTTACCCAGTTTTATCCTTTTTAAAGTTTTAACCACTTCGAACTTTTGTATTCCTCGATAGAAGTCATATTCTATGTTCTTGCCAGGTACATACATTCCTCCCCACCCAAGTCTCATTTGTGTTTTTCATTTAACAACTTCTCGAAATACAATTTCCTTCTATCCCTGATCGAGATCTTTTACCAATACTACCGAATCAATATCTTTTATACACTTAACTTGAGAAATATCTCCAGCTCTCCTTTCTTGCAACATGGCAAGTTTATAAATAATTTTTTCTTCATCTTTACTATCAAATCTAGTGTAGAAATTCTCATAAGTTTTCAACTTAGAATCTCTAACGGCTTCTTAGCTTCCTTGCTAGTTTGCTTATAACCGTAAATTTTTTTTTCATTCCAGTCCTTTTGCCACTTTTTAAAGCACTCTTTTTTGGCTTTTACCATAGTTTGAATTTCGTCATTCCACCACCATGTCTCCTTAGAAATTGGATATTTTCCCTTCGACTCCCAAGAACTTCTTTCGATATTCTTCTAATACCGTCAGCTATGGTATTCCATATCTTATCACTATCGCCTTCCACTCTCCACCGTACTTCCTGAGACATTTTTTCGTCGAATACCTCTAGTTTCTATCCTCTTAGGTCACATCATTTAGTCTGTGGGCATCTAGTTTCCTTTCTCCTTCTAATATTCCCCTTGAGACAAATATCTAACACTAAAAGTCTATGTTGTGCCACTAAACACTCTCCGGAAATAACCTTACAATTTTTACATGTCAAGTGGTCTGCACCTCTAGCAAGAAAATAGTTGATTCGTAGGCCAATTCATCCAGAACATTCTCAGCATCGCAAATTGCAGCCTTGAGTCTCTTAAGCCATGTCATCATAGCTTCGATCTGATGTTATTTTCCAGTTCTTAGCATCATGTAACAAACCCTGAATGATTTCTAACCTTTCATGGAGCTTTTCAAGGTCTTCCTTAAAACCCCATGCCGGGTTAATCTGATTGGTTACTCGGAGAAGCAAACCATTCAGGATTGCATTCGCTGCAGGGATATGAGCAAAGCCTTAGCCATGTTTTTCCTGTAAAAACAGAAATTGGAACTTGAAGGAAAAAAAAAAATTGCCTGGTGAGAACAATTAGCTAGATAATAATACAGGGGAAAAGACAAGGGTTGAGGTGGACTTGAGTCTAGCTTAGTTTTCACGTTCGAAGTCTCGGTCATTGCCAGCTTAATTTACTTGTGGGACGTCTCTGTCATGGCCGACCACTTTAGCTTCTTTTTTATATTTTTTTAGAAAGCACATGCAACAATTATATATAGTGGAGTACAATTGTACAACTCACTCACCAGTCACTACGCACTCAGGTAAAGAAAATTCATAATCTACTTTCTATCCGAAAAAGGCAGAAGTAGTTTTTCCAACTCTTCTAATCCAGATGTGAAAGCCTTGATTAGAAATCGTGGAGCGTCAAATATGAAAGCCTTGATTATTAGCCTAGTTGGCAAAGGTCTCCCTCCCGAACTTGAACTCCTCAGGTTCGAGTTCCGCCAACTGCTCGAATTTGCATGGAAGGGCTCTTTGTCATCTACTGCCTGAGGTGGTGTTGCCGTGACGGCTGCCCTCACTGGCAGAGTCGTACATAGCTACATGTGGGCATGTGAGGCCATGGCCCCGCGTTGTTTTGGATTTTTTTTTTAAATTTTAATATTAGTTATTTTTTTATTTGTTAAGAATTATATTTTGTATTGAGTGTTATTTATGCATTTAAATTTGGATAGTGATTTTGCCACACCATTTTTTGATAATGTCACATCCTGCAAGTATATTTTTTGGTGCAAAAAATATGCTTGCAGGATGTGGCATTATCAAAAAATGGTGTGGCAAAATTATTTCCCTTAAATTTTTAAGAATGTGTTTGTTTTGAATTCCAAAACCCAATTTTCTCTCTCTGCTCATGGTCTCTTATCAATTTTTTTTTTCAATTATTAATCTCATTTCTCTTTTTATCTCTTTCCACTGATTATCCAAAAAAATCTCCCTCAAAATTTAAACCAAACAAACTATTAGATTTTTTAATCTAGAAATTTCAAAATCTTGTTATTCATAATTCAGCCCCCAAATCTATGAAATCTTAGCTCCGTCCCTGTTCACAAATAATAGCTATGGCTCAATCCAGACAATATATTGCATTAGCACACTACGGTGCCCTTCAACAGTGGCATTAGCCTCATTCAAAAAAATAGTGGCATTAGACTTTTCAAAAAGCCAAATGGAATTCATAATTGATGAGGGTTGGTTGGCGGACAAGAAGCCGGCCAACAAAAGAAAAGGGGAAAAAAGGTTGGAAAAGACAGCATAAATAGTGAATGTAATCAACTCAAATTCCTCGTGCTTTTCGGGCGGAGCCCAAATTTAGCGTACACCAAATGTACACATTAAATTGGGCGGACTTCATTTTAAGGTCTCAATTATCGAAACCATTCAATTTGTTAAAGAATTCTTAGTCTTTGTAACAAACCATCTTATTCGGTTATCGGTTAAGAGTTGGTCAATTCTTTTAATTTTTGTTCCTCCACATTCAAAGACATATATCAATCAAACCCTTACTAATATCCGAATTAACTGATTTTTAATAGAAACTCTCGATCAAAATATTTTAAACAAATTAAATGACTCCTATTGTTAGCGTGAAACTCGAAAATAAGCCTCACACAAGTTGGTGTACACTAAATGGTGCACCCATAGTTTAGCATCAATATCCATTGTCCCCCCACCCCCGAAGGAAGCATAAGCACAACAACAGATTGGAGCCCAATTGCACATTTCTGTCAGCAGATTCGTTTAGCATCAAGCATCAATATCCATTGTTTTTTTTCCCCACCCTTAAAGAAGCATAAGCACAACAAAAGGTTGGAGCCCAATTGCACATTTCTGTCACCAGATTCGTTTAGCATCAAATCAAGCGATCAATGTATTAGAACATCCATCAATAAACCCAATGTGAAAAATATATTACAAAAAGAAAATAAAGATGTTACAACATATACAAGCATGGTTTTATTTGTGTTAAGGTTTTTTCTGGTGAGATGGCCAAATAGCCCGGAAGAGGCGAGGCTGGCCGGCCCTTTTCTACCCAAAACGCTGTTTAGCCTAATGGCACAACTAATCCTTCTTTGCAAGCACACCGGACACTCGATTGGCAGATCCATGAAAAGGACTAGGAAAAAAATGACCGGGTGATGGAGAAGCTCAATGGAGAAGAGAAATATTGTGGGATGAGTCGGATGACAGTACACCGTTCCCCAATAACTACGCATTTACCTGCAAGCATAAAACAAGAAAAGTATTTATAGGAATAATAACCACGAAAAAAGAGAGTAATAAACAGGGAAAAAGACTCTGTCAAGGCCAGCATAATTGTTCTAGAATGGTTCTTTCAGAATACCAAAAAGTTGCGCACACTAGTGTCATACTATCGTCGCCAGCCTTTCATATGCTACGTTCGTTTGGCGGGGGAACAAGTTATTCGTTTGGTTCCCCCTTTCATTTTCCTTTCTCATCGCAACTCCCTTTGATGTGAAGAACACATCATAAAGAGAATATACTAGCTTATGCCGAAACTAGGCCTGAATGCATTTCCAGGTTGCACATGGGCGTAAAATTTGAATAAGAAACCAAGGACACTATGGACCAAAATGAACAACATTTCAGAAAAATAAGAATCACGGTTCAAACGCCCAACTTGTACAGGGGCAAAAGGATATGGGCAGCACTACCATATGCTCTCGAAGATTCCAGAATGGAATTCAAGCCATGGCCTTTTTCTTCTCCTCTTCCTCGAGCTGTTGCAGGTCTGCCAGCTTTTCAGCCGCCCCTTACCACTGCACCATCTTATTCTCTATCATTTGAAGAACTATCTTCATAATCGCCTCCTGTGACTGTGCTCTCTGTTTCTTCGCTTCAACCTGTTCAAGTCAAAACCCAGTTCAAAGGAAAAGCAATACATTTGATGGATACACATAGATTCCGTGGTCATCACATTTAGCAAATTAAGATTGAAAGAGTGCCGTACTAGCCAAAAGAAATTAACTAGTACCTGTTAGACAACCATCCCATAAAAGGAAGTCGCTAAATGAACTAAAGCCTCGACATCTTTTAATTTGTTTAATGAGTCAGTCATCAAGTAGCCAACAGCAAAATGAAGTACTAGGCTCCATTATTTTTGTCGATGTGACCATATTGACACCAATAACCAAACCTGTTACCAGGAAATTCTAACACCCCATCGAATTGCGTTTTGGTACACATTTTCTGAAACATGGTACACTAACGTCCAAAACGATAGATTACAAAGAGTAAATTTTACTTTAGTTTCCTAAAAATATGTTCTGTATGAAAAATCTGCAAGAGTAAATTTTACTTTTGTTATCAAAAGAAGCCAATCCCTAGCGTATCACAATCTTGGCACCTGGCATACCACGTTCCCGTTCCTCGTACTGGTACGAACCAACGTCCTAGGTAATATAGGACCACACTTTCAGAGAAGCAATCTGTTCACGAATACAGAGCCTATGAAGGGGAAAAAACAAAACTTCATCAAAAAGACCACCAATGAGTAATTGACGTTGGCTACCAGACAGAAAATATACAGATGGAAAATAATGAAATCAATTTCAATGACTGAAACAGTATTCTTGTCAAACAATCAAACCAAACCAAACCGAGCCTTATATCCTAATCACTTGGGGTCGGCTACATGAATCATTTTCCTCCATTGAGCTCTGTTAAGGGCAACTTGTCCACACAAACCTACTATACTCATATCATTGCGCACCACAGCATCTAATGTCAATTTAGGTCTACCCCTCCCCGTAGCATTGCTACCCAAAACTATTCTATCCGCTCTCTTAACTACTGCATCTCCTGGTCTACGGTAGACATGCCCAAACCACCTTAGCCTATTTTCCCTCAACTTCTCTTCTATAGGTGCTACATTTACCATCTCACGAACCGTTTCATTTCTAATCCTGTCTCGTATAGTCTTACCACACATCCACCTCAACATTCTCATTTCCGCTACACTCATCTTGTTCACCTGTTGTTTCTTAATAGGCGAACATTCTGTCCTGTAAAGCACCGCTGGTCTAATGGCAGTTCTATAGAATTTTCCCTTCAATTTTATGGGTACCCTCTTATAACATAGTACACCAGTAACGCTCCTCCACTTGAGCCACCCCACTTGGATCCTATGGGTCACATCATTGGCAATCTCTCCATCTCTACTAATAATGAGCCTAAGTACCTAAAATGATCACTCTTAGGTATCTCATGGTCTTGGATCATCATTCTTTCTTCCTGTGCACTGCTGGTACCACTAAACTTGCAGATGATCTCTACTTCTTGTTGCTCTTGCCTCTCTATCTAGCCTTCTCTTAAAAATTCAGAATGCTAAAATTGAACTAGGATGGCCCACTTATAGCTACTAGGCCTCAAAATACATATGAGAAATCAAAACATAAAACAAAACACGCGTCAAGTGTCGGGACAGGCCCGACCACTGTCCATAACAATCTTCCGATGGGCTCAGCATCAGCTTACTCAAGGGCCCAGCGGACGCCCGTGACTCCCGGCCGGAAGGAGCAAGCAAAATTCCGACTTTTTCATTTTTTTTAATCACTATTCGAGCCTCCAATCTCTTGGCAACACTCTAAGAGCCTTTCGGAAACTCCATTTCACATTGATCGGTCCACAGAACCTGCAAGCCCGTGACACACATTAAACTCACCAAGTTATTAAATAAAAGAACCGAACAAAAGTAAATTGGAGGACTTAAATGAGTATTATCAACTAAGCAATCAAATGGACTCTAGATGAAACAGAGACAAAATGATCCTAACCAAATTCAGACTTGCTCTTTCCAAATGATTTCGAAAGAGCTATGGCTACATGAAGTCTAAAAAGACACCAATTGATTGATCAAGCACTTCATGCCTACAGACTCAAGCTTATCAATTTCCGGTATATATGCAGTCGATCAGCAGGCAAACATTCTAAAAAAAATTTGAACAGAGACAGAGAACTCTAGGCTAAAGCAAATAAATGTGCAGAAAAGTGTTCACAAAATATTTATGAGCGAGGAAGATCTATGAGAAGTTGAGAACCCATGTCTTACCATAAGTTTGTCAGACAAGCTTAGCATATCGTCCCATCTCGAAGACTCGGGAATCAAAACACCTAGAATTGCTGAAAAGAGGGGGTGAAAAAAGAAATTGAAATAAGTATCATAGCTAATTTGTTCGCCAATCTTACAAAACTATGCTAAGAGGTACTAGTGCATTTTAATTTGATTCTCAGGATGCATCATTAACTGGACCTTGAGCATTTTCAGCTTGTATTTACACTGAGTGCTCAGCGAACTCAAGAACAGGTTACTAAAACTGTTTCACTCACAAGATTTAAATACATAAAGGAGCTAATTAGTTAAGAACTACTTTCTTCAACACATCACAACCCCCGTTTTTATATTGTTGCAGAGGTCTCCAAATTCCTAATAGGTAAAACCGAGAGAACAGATGCACTTATTGACATCGAAAGAGTCAGCAGTCTGAAAAAAAGCAAACAAAATGAAGATGCGGAAAGTGAGAAAATAAGTGATTGGCAGGCGACTAATCTGAATCCGACTCCGAATCCTATGAATCTGAAAGCCCAATAATCACACAAAAGAATTAGGTCAGATAACATTTTCCATGGATTATTTCACGCACACGCTGAGCTAGACACACATAGACACAAGACCCATGTGAGTAATCCTGGAGAGAGAGTCAATGAAACGTGCAATTTGAAGAATAAGTTACTTATTCGAATGTCTGGAATATGAGCAATCTTGCACCAATCTTCGCCAATTCCCTTTTCGCATCTTTTAGCAAGAAATGGACACCTCCATATTTCCAAAGATTGAAGAGATGAAAGGCTACCCATCCACTCCGGCAGAGATTCCAACCCACTGAAATAATTAATTCCCAAATGTCTCAAGGCAGGGAGATGCTAACATTGATCAGGGAGAGACTTGACCTCTGGCCATCCAAATAAATCAAGAGACTCTAGGGAGGTGAAATGGCTCCATGGTTGTGATGCAACACTTGTTGAGGGCAAGAGGAAATGTCTAAACTTCTTTCCAAATAAATATAGAGACTCCAGGAAGGTGAAATGGCACCATGGTGGTGATACAACACTTGTTGAGGGCCGGAGGAAATATCTAAACTTCCTTCCAAATAAATATAGAGACTCCAGGAAGGTGAAATGGCTCAATGGTGGTGATGCAGCGCTCGTGGAGGGCCAGGGGAGAGATCTATACTCGTCTCCGAAATCGCCTATAACCAATCCTTGAAGGCTGGTGGTGCAAAACAGCCCCTCCTCCCAACAACTCCCCCAATTTGGACAGGATATAATACCCAGCTCCTTGGGGGATGTGAGGCTGCGTAGTGAATCTGGATTGGGTGTCTTCAACTTTGGTCAATCAAGTAGTTGTATATATGTAAGGGTCGATTGTAGAAGCCCTTCTGGCAAACACGTCAACTCCGGGCACTCAAAAATTGAAAGTTGTTGAAGGGACGTCGGGCACTTGAACGCTGCTTTTGTTTCATCAAGTGGACCCATCAAGTTATAGCAATGATATATACACATTTCTAACTTCTCAAAAAATTCTTTAGACAACACAAATCTCCTACCATATATTTGACACAATTTCTTTTGGAACTAAATTTTATGGTGTGCAACCAAATAATGCAAAATAAATTTCATGCGATCATTTTACGGGTAAAATGTTTTGAATAAAAGCAATTTAATCGGAAAAATATTTTACCTCAAGACAAACGAAACCTTAAGAGCAAAATTTTTGCACAGCAAGGCCTGGTTCAAGAGATCCAACAATATTTCTGAAACTGCTAGTATCCAGATTCAAAACAAAAGCGATATGGCTGTTCAAAAGGACCTCCAGGAATGCAAAGTAAGCAACCGTGAGCTGTAAGAATGAAAGGAAAACTAGTTATCCAGAGCATCTATATAAACAACTGTCACTTTTGTGTATAACAAGAGAAGAACTACCAAATTACTGATGTATAAAATAACTCATTTGTTCAATTTGCCACTGCCAACTTCCTTCAACTAGTGAAAGGATTCGGCTCTGTTTTTGTGCAGACAGAAAACAAAATATTGGGTAGGCAAGCAGCACCATATCCATAACATGGTGATAATCAGGTTTTAGAGGCACAAGCAGCAAATATAATCTCTGTCCAGTAAACTCAAAACTGGATGCTTCTATGATATGTAAACTTGAAGCCGGTTGGTAACAAGCTCCTGGCATTGATGTAAGGGCTGATTAATTGCTGAAAAGTGTTTGAAAAGTAGTACCATTCAACTGAAGGCAGTCAGTGGAGTCAGTGGAGTGCCAAAATTTGCAGTAAATTACGATAAAAACATTGTCGCCATCCTACCTCTATGAAATACAAATAGCAAATAGCCGCGCCATATAATGTAGGAAAAATTATGTGCATCTTGAGCAAAGGAAAAAATTACGCGAGTACTTAGCATACCAAACATTAATGTACCATCAACCTCATTAACCCGATTAGGTTCTTGGAAGCATAATAATAGAACTTCAAAACAAAGATAAAATCACTGTTTGATGGAAAGATTAGTTGCACTGACCAACGTCATCAATTAATCACTATTTGCTACAGTTTACTCTCTAAAAATTCCCTTTCATCCAGATAACATGGCATTGACCAGTGAAGTGGCATGTACAACGGGCTTATATGCATAAACCAAGAAGCAACAAGGCCATGTAGAAGAGGGAGGGAGGGATTTAAGAGAAATTATTTTCCATGTTTTATTTTAAGATCGCTTAAATAATTGCCTAAAGGGTGCCATTACATTACAATTTACAGGTAAAGCAGGATATAACCCATAACCATACGCACAGAAAAGCTCAATATGATAAACACATACAACCTGAACCCACAAAAAGAATCGAAGGCATTACAGGCCATCTGTATCTGTGTGGACATGTGTCGGACAAGGATACGCTCGGCCACATTCCCGACACATGTCCGACACGTGAAATTATGTGTCTGAATATGTAATTATTTTTCCTGAGTCAGACACGTTTTGGAGACACTCCGACACGTACTCGACATGTATCGGAAGCTTTTTGGGTCGTTATGGAATTTTTAAAACTTGAAATGGAGTAACAATGTACTATTTGAGATATGAACCAAATTTAAAACCAGTATCAAATAACTTAAAAGGAAAACACAATCCGCTATTCTCATTTTTTTTCATTGGACTTTCATCTTTACATTGGAAAATATAATTTTATAAATTATTGAATTTATGTATATAAACATATATATTTATTTATATATGTTTAACCCCCCAACATGTCCGTGTCCTAGATTTTGGAAAAATCACGTGTCCGTGTATCAGTGCCGTGTCGTGTCCCATATCCGTGCTTCTTAGAACACAACCAAAAAAACTGACAGCAAATAGCCACCAACTTCAACTTGTGAATTGGAAGCTCCATAGCATCAAAGGACAGCACATAACTTTCCTCAGATGCTTCACACAACAAAGGGACATGATCCGCCAACATATTAGGAAACACACAAATATACCACGCAGACTCAACAACAAATCACCAACTAAACTAAATATGAACCGATGCACACGGAGCAGAGACAACAGGAGGAACCACGTCTTCACATATGGAAATGAACAAAGCACTCCTTTGGCTTGTTAAACACACAAATCATCATGTCACTACCACTTCAAGTGCTCAGTGGTAAGGAAAGTTTTCCAGGATTGCAAGGCCAGCTTAAGAGGAGCTTTATAAAACAAAAATCTTTCCGAGTAAAAGTACGCCCAGCTTGAGGTACTCTTTCCAACAATCTGATACTGACGCATTACTATTGGTTTTTTCGATAAGTGGTCTGAAAACTTCAAAATCCCACAAAACTTCGAAAGATTAGTTGAGTAACGCCTAACCAAATAGAATTTTACAATCATTTACAGTTGAGACTATATTTAGAATTCAACGTAGCATAACTAGTCTCTGTCTCAAACAATCCCATGTATTACCTCTCTGTCTCGTATCTAACCATCGCAATTAATCTGACAATCAGGCACAAACAATCTCATGGCATTACCTCTCTCTTAATTCAGTTCAGAAACCATCCTATCCAAAGCCATCGAAATTAATCTGACAATCAAGGTGACCCAGGTTTGCGTCCCCAATTCCGAGTGCACCAAAAAAATAGAAAATAAAAGATTCATACTACCACTAATATCTTACTGATTTGAATTGTGAAAGGTGTGGCAATACAAGGGAAAAAGTATACGTTAGGTTGGCAAAGAAAAAAGACCAAACAACGTTCGAAAATGACTACAGGATCCCTGCTGGTACATGACTCAGATAATTTCTTACAAGTATATCCAAGTAGAAATCCAAAATCTACTGAGTTGAACATAAACTTGCAGCAAGAAATTGTACCTTTCGACATGCCAGTATACCTACCAAAGGAATTGATATTATGAGCTTCAACACGGTATCAAGAGCGTCCAAAAGTGCTCTACCACCATAAAGCCCAAACACTCCAAAGTTGACATAGTTACCAGCTAGTACTGTCATGTAATAGGAAAATAAATTAAAAACAAAACAATAATAAAGAAAGCAAAGTACTGAGAGAGAGAGAGAGAGAGAGAGAGAGAGAGAGAGAGAGAGAGAGAGAAACGCCTACTTTTACAATATAAAAGGCCCAAGAGTTTGCAAGAAAGGAAAACTATACTCAACCTGACTAAGCCTTGTCCCAATTAGTTGTGGTTGCCTACATGTGTCCATTACTTCCAATTGCATTTACTCTGAGTCACATCCCCAGTTACGCTCGGTTGAACATAAAAAAGGGTACAGGGGTACATCAAAGTGGCTTGGGTATTTATCACTTCTTGGGTGGATAAAGGAAAAAGGACAAGTCCATGGAGGAGGATGTTGAACCAGTGGGGTGTAGAAGCTTAACGGTAGATGAGTGGACCTGATATGGATAAGTTTTATTCATGAAAAAGGGGCTGAAGGGACATGCGTTTTAGCCTCAAAAAGCAAGTTAGTGATAGCTTGGCCCAGTCAAATCACAAAATTTCAAAACCAAAGCTTAACAAACCCGTACAGCACCAAATTTGTTGGGCTAATGTAGGCCGATCGATCGACCTTTCTGGCGGGAAGTCCAATAATGGGAAAGCCGCAAACAATAAGAGCTCAGCATGGCTTCAAAGAGGAGAAATAAGGCCTACGTGGGGACGAGGTAGGTACAAGCTTTGATTTTTCAATCTTTGCTGGGTTACTTGCGGACACTCACTAGTTGATAAAGAAACAAATGAACACTGTACCTAAGGCTAAGACATTCATGCTAAATACTAAGGTTCAATTTATACAAGGGAAAAAAAATACCAAGGTCGTCAATTTTACAAGAAAAACCTGATTTTTTTGATCTGAACACCAAGCAAAACTATTGACATGAAATGACTGCACAGTTCATTAAGGTAAAATATGAAGTTTCCTTCCTGACTTTACATTAGTGCCCTTTTGTTACGATTATAATGAAAAGAGCCATTTTGGATCTGGCATTTAACCTTGCATCTCTCCCCTTTTAGTGGCAGGAGATACAATTCTAGCCAACAACTAGTGGTTTCCGTTTTGATCTCTTCTATTTCAGCGCTAAAAACAGAGCAAGATAGAATTAACCAAGCAAGCAAAGTCGAAAAGACAAGTTATGTGTACCTCTTGACAGGACAGACAACAAAATTCCTATTCCCTTGTACTTGAAGATGTACATATCTCCGCAGTTTGAAAGCGATAAAATTCTTGACCCATAGACAACGGTTAAGTTGCTGACTTCTCCGACAAGCAGTAAGCCATTAGGAGATAATGAATCAAAAGTCAACCGTAGGGACTTGTGCTTGTGCAGCACAAACTCTCTCATGAATTTCAATAACAGGGTTGTTACCTGCAACAATTTTCCGTACACATTAAGTGCACCTAGTACTTCAAGCACAAGAAACATGAAAGTAAGAATCTAATGGTGAATGTTGACTGAATCAGAACACACAAATTGCTAATCAGCATCACTCCCACAACTGTATCTCTCTGTCAGAAAACAGGACTGATGCATTTCTAAAGTAACAAAATTTGATACCAATATGTATTGTACTTATTTAGTTGCTATCCCGCAGTTGGAATCTATCTATAAGAAAACAGATGGACTGACATATATTGAACTTATTTAGTTGCTATCAGTTGAAGCACGGTATATTTATACAGAACACCAGTTCGCAAGATAAGAGGATAAACTAAAAAGGTGCAACAGAGAATGATTAGCATGATCATCCCTTAAGACAAAACATAAAACACCAGACAAAAAACAAATTGGGTAATGTTTTTCCCCTTAATATTAAATGAACCAAATAAAAACACCCATATGTAGTAATTCTAAGAGAAATGTTGACAAAGCACCTTAGACAAGTATAGAAGAATAGTAGGCTGCACCTTAGACAAGTATAGCAGAATAGTAGGCTGCCTATCAGTGCAAATATAATAGCGTTCGTGCGAAACATTGCATCAGGCATCGATTCCAAACTCACGAAGATCTTAGGTGGGAAAACCATTCTGAGGTTTAAAATACGAACCAAGAACAAAGAAGCAAATGACAAGATAAAGTATGTTTTTGACTTCTGAGAGCTAAGACCTCAGTACTTCATAAGCATGGATATCATTCCAGAAAAGAACTTAGAAGAACTAACTGAAGAAAATTTTTAAGTCCAGCACATTCAACAAAATCACTAATAAATCTTCTACTACCACAATTAGATAACGGGACTAGAACTTTGGGGCAAATACCATTGCAAACAAAACCACATCAAAAGGAAAGGAAGCTGTTGTAGAAATTAATGACATACCTGCAAACGAGGATCCATTGAAGAACTAAATTTCAAAAGGTTATCTTCCATGAAGATCAATAAGCCAAGAGTGTAATAGAAGGTTGTTCTGCAACGAGAACACTTGTAATTCTCTAAACAACTGTACTCCTCCCCCTGAAAGCAAACTTTCCTCAATTAATTCCTCACAAGTCCCAAATTGCAGAAACATATAGGCTTATTGAAAGGAGTACAAAAGTCACAATTACATTGTGAAGTGAAATTATGCACTGAACAGTATCCAACTTCAAAAGCAGCTTCCCAGTCATAAATCTATGCAAGGAATTTGGAAGTTCATAAAAAATATTAGCCAAGGAACAAATCAAAGTCTACCAATAAATATGCAGCAATAAAACTAACCCAGTAGCCATTTCGCTAAAGAGACCTAAAGTGTGATTGATAACTGCTTCACACTGCAAGTAGGAAAGTATGCATGAGCTTTAATCAAATAATCATTTAACCGGGAAAGAAAATAGAGATGGAACAGTCACCTCTGCAGAACACTTAAGATTTGTAGCAATCTTTCCAACAATAACATTCAGTATCAGCAGGTGATCATGGGGTCCAAGAAGCTCAGATAACCGGACATATAACTGCTGCAAGCAAAGTGAGAAAAGAAAATGAACAGAGGTGTGTTTGAACTTTGAAACAATAGATTCTTGTTTCTTCTCCATACTTGCAAATGTGGAAATTCGAACACAGAATTCATTTTACCTAGGAAGAATGCATTGCCTGATCTCCTATATAAGACTTTCTAAAATGATGAAAGAAGATCAGAACAGCACGATCAAGTCTTTGCTTGGTTACTTCGCCATATCTCTGAAAAATGCAAAAAGCAACGATAAAACATACGGACTGGATGGAAGGAAATAGAAAGAGGACTTCAATCACAAGAAACAAATAAGTTCGACTCCGCAGCTAAGGAACAATAAGAATAAAATCTCCAAAAATAGATTTTCAGCTCTTTTGGGGGCAAGGAAACAATTCCTAAATCTAACTCAATCTGCAAATGAAGAGGGAAAATTAAACCAAAAAAATGTAAGCCAAACTTTTCTAACAAGGACACTTCACTTGAATATATGTGGATGAACCAGACACTAACATCAGATACCATTTACCATGACAGCGTAACATCTGTTCAATGACCATGCCAAGAAATGAAAACTTCGTCTCCACATCCGGTGTCCAACATTTCATTTGTAGTATTTTCTTGATTTGTGTATTCTGCAAATGTAGTGCTTAGCACTTTGTCTCCTTACCCATCTTGGGTTTCTCCTTTTGTATTGCATTCAGGGGTATGCCCCGTAGTTCCTGTTTTTGGTGAGTTTTTCAATGGAAATTTAAGTTACCAAAAAAAGAAGGAAAAACTAGCAGAGTAATAAGGCTGAAAGTACATACTAAGGATCATTTATCACAAGAAGGTAAACTAAGATTATATGAAATTTATCGTATATCAAACTATCAAGAGTAAGGAAAAGAAAGTGATCGGATGGTGTAGTACGCTTTAGAGAAGGAACTGCTCTGCCAAAAAGTAGGCTTTAGTAGGTCTAGTTGCAGTATCTCATGAGTATAACATACTAGGCTTTAGTCGTTTCTTCGGAAGCCCTTTAGAAAAAAGTTAGATTGTCCAAACTCAGCCTTATCCATAGGATATGAAATCCCTACAACATGGATACATAGTACAGGAATTAATGTCAACAGTATTAGTTTGATGAGATTACAATATTCTTGGGGGTCGTATATCCCTCTACACGTTGAAAAGCTGCCCTAAAGTAGAAAATATTCTCCAATAGATTCGGACCACCATGTGATAATGTGCTCATCTAATAGTGTTTTGAGATTTATCCACTTTTCCTCATTTTCTCCTATGTTTTCAGTTATGCCTTCTTGATATTTGATGGGCACCTGGGACCATTGAAAATCAGTCCATATCCTATGAGGGTTCCAATGAAAAATTGCTCGAATGAAGCACTTTTTGGTCTTTTTTTTTTTTTGGCTGATTTCTCACGGGAATCCTTAATATCATGTTCTGAACACATTAAACGATTTGGATCATCGAAATTTAATCGGGAAAAGGAAGGTCTGCATTTAACAAAATAAGGGATCCCTCACTGGATCCATGGGGGTGTGTGTGCGTGTGTGTATTTTTTTTTTTTTTTGATAAGTTATTATATTAGAAACGTGGCATTAAGGGAATGCCGCCCATATACAAAAAGGCCCTATACATCGCTCCTACTTGACAAAAAAAAGCTCGAAGCCTCGAACCAATCTAAAAATTGATCAATAGCGGGATTACAATCTCCCTTGTCCCAACTATACAAGCTACTAACCACAAAGCTTGTATAGTTGTCATATAAGTTGACATTCCATTACAATATGGATTAGCCAAACCAACCAATTCACTCACAATTTAGATTGGGTAGATCTCAACTAAGTGTATCCTAAAGATTGAGGCATAATTTTGGATTTTTTTTTATCGAATTCCACTAGATATGTTCACATAAACACATCTTCTGATAAGATTCACCATCAAACAAACAAAAACCACAAAACCACCGCTTCAGGTCCCCTGAAAATAATCCATCAAAGTAGGACTCTAATTGCCTAAGCATCTAAATTACCCAAAATAACCAACGAAGAGAGAGGCAGGAGGGAAATGCAGGAGGTGAAAGTAAACGCGGGAGAAGAGAGCCATGGAGGGGAAAACGAATAAAATAAGGGATGCCTCTACTACAGTGACTCACCACCCCCAGCGAGTCACTGTTAGCGATTTTCCAAATTGCCGAGTGAGAACATAGCTGCTAGAGCAAGGAAATGGGCTTTCGCCTTTCGGCTATGCAAAATAGATAAAATGGCCCAATGGCTAGCCTGCTAAAGATGTTCTTACATCTTCAAACTCACGAACTCTGTCCTTGCTAACTCAGACAAAGCTAGTAGGTGAAAATGATGGGCCCGAACCTAGTGGCTAGTATAACTATAGAATTTCATATAGTCAACTGAGTGAAATAATAGAACCAAATTTCCAACCAAAAAGAACTCAACACAAGTACTTACAACCATGATCACAAGAAAACTCCAAAAGTAGCCCCAACCTGTAAGAATCCAATATATTAAGAACTTATACTTGGTTGAAGTTAAATATCATACATCTACTTGAAAATATCTAAATTTTAGTTAAATATTCAACCTCAACAACATCTTTAATCCAAAAAATTACAAATACCCAATATTATTCCATACAAGGTATTGGACAATGTAGAGGACCTAATCAGCGCGCACCAGTCACTAGTACTAGCATAAACAATGAACAGTACAGCCACAATCATGCTCCACCGAATGAAACAAAACCAAAGAACACAATTTCATCCATCCGTGAAGTGATTATAAGAATGGAGACACTAATTTCCACATCCTCCCTTAACTGAAACTAGGCTGTCTTTGTAAATGAAATTTGACTCACCAGAAATCTGCAAATCCCTAGCCTGTTTGGTAACTATGTGGTACAAGAGTGGGGCTCCTCTTCCTCTTCTTCTAGATCTTAAATCAAAAACCTGCACGTCGGTCCAGATTAGAACCTCATTCTTATTCCAGAAACCCACTGTGATACATGTGTAGAGTGGCTGTGGCAGTTCCACAGTGAATTCTTGAGACCACCTGTATGAGGAGAAGGATTCCCCAGCCTTAACCAGGCAGTTGAAGTCCTTCTTCATCACCCATACTTCAATGGTTGTGCGGTTTTTGTAGCAGAGAGAGAAAATTGCTGCAAGGGAGTCCCCTAGCAATGCCAAGTGACATTCTCTAAAGGACCAGAAGTGTGTGAATTCAGTGTACATCTCTGGCAGCAGTGTCAACTGGAACAACTCCGTACTATTGTCAAACGAAAGAACTAGCTCCCCAAAAAACACCATCATTGGGGAGTGAGTGCCAATGAAAAACACCATCGTTGTGATTGTACATGCTGATTGCTTCATCCAAGACATATACATCTTGGACACTATCATCCCCGTTGAGAACTCTCCAAGAACCAGAACCTAATTCGTAAACTTCAGCACAATTAATGAAAGCATTTCAGGTAACTTTCTCCCTGTGGAAACTTACAACTTTAACTACCTTGATACTTTTAGTTGTGAGCTCAAAACCAAGCCCAACCATGCAATAAGCCACCTTCCTATATGGTGGGACGTCAAAGTTGGATACGGGGAGAATGTTAAATTCCTTAGTTGCAGGGTTCCAGAGGGCAATAGTTGGTAGCCGCTCGACATTAGGTCCAACTAGAGAATGAATAGCACTATTTGGCCGCCAGTATAAACAAAATATGCCATTGCAGGGACCCAAAACTAAATCTGGTTTCCTGTCAAATCCAAAATTAAGATTCACAGGCTGGAAATAACGTGCGAAGCCACATTCTGTGAATATGTGGAAGGCATCATGCTCAACTATCAGACCGTCATGGCCAGTGTTCTTAAAGGTGGGCTCCTAGGCCGATTAATCCCGGCCTAGGCGCTAGGCGGTGGTCCGACGCCTAGATTAGACAGCCGACTAGTCGGGCGCCTAGTCCCCACCTAGGCACTAGGCAGTTGGCGCCTAGGTGCTAGGCTGCCCCTTTTTCGCCCGATTAGCGCCTAGCAATTTTTAGAACATTGCTTATGGCACTCATCACCTTAAGGATGAAGCGATAAGTAGTCATAGCTTTCTTTTGAAACACCATTACATTCTCTCACACAAGACATGCCAAAGAAGCCTTTTATCACCTCGACAAAGAAGCCTTTATCAGCTCCACAAAGCATGAACAGGTCGTCAGTAAAAGGCCAATCGAGACATATTAACTATATAATGACACTTCAGTTTCTGACCCCACATTCGCCTAGTTACATTACTAGGAACGATTGCTCTGACAAGGGACAGCTCCGATGCAACCTGATGCTCCTCAAGCAAAGCATGAGTTTGACACAATCACAACAAATCTGAGTCCGACAAAAGTGTTTAACAAAATGCTTATGTACAAATAAGCCTTTTTGAGAACCCAAGTCTTACCATGAATTTAAGACACAGACTTGGCATATTGCACTGTCTGAAAAGACTCCAGAACCCAAAGTACCTAGAATGGTGCAAAAAAGGAAGAAAGGAAGGGGGAAAAAAAGAGTCTCATTGCTAATTTGTTTGCTCGTCTTACAAATTTATGCAAAGAGGTACTAGCACACTTTAAGTTGATTCTTAGGATGTGTCATCAGCGAGTTGAGTTTTGTTCACCCTCCACTTAAGAGGGTGAACATTACCCTCATTCCTATTGGCTGAAATAGTGTGGATCCCACCACAAAGTGATGTCATGCTTACCAAAAAGTGTATTGCATAGTAAGCATGACATTACTTTATGGTGGGATCCGCACTATTTTAACCAATAAGAGGGAGGGTAATGTTCACGCTCTATTAAGGAGGGTGAACAAAATTGCACTCGTCATCAGCTTGTCTCCAATTTATACACTGAATGCTCAGTGAACACAAGAAAATGTACTATAACCATTTCTCTTGCATATGGAGGTAAATAGATAAGAACTACTTTCTTCAACTGAGGTATTATAAATCCTAACAACTGAAACATTGAAAAAGTAACAAGTCAAAATGCAGGAAAAGTGAGAAATTACTCACGATTGGCAGGGGACTTTCATGCTTTATCCGCGTGCAGAGGGTAGACTTCAGTTCACACTATTGTCCTTCCATCTGAAAGCCCAATAATCACACCAAAGAATTAGGTCAGACAATATATTCCATGTATTATCACATACGCACATGAACAAGACACGCCCTTGTGCCATAATCCGAGAGAGAGAGAGTGTGTAAATCAATGAAGCACGAAATTCGAAGAATAAATCACCTATTTCAGTGGATGGAATATGAGCAATCTTGTGCCAATCTTCGCCAATTCCCTTTACGCATCTTTTCTCAAGAAGGGGACACCGAAGTATTATCAAAGATTGAAGAGATGAAAGCTTACCCAAGCATTCCGGCAGAGATTCCAACCCACTGAAACCCAATATTATTAAATATCTCAAGGCAGGGAGGTGCTCAAGTTGATCAGGCAGAGACTTGACCTCTGGCCATCCCCATAAAGTTAGATACTCCAGGAAGGTGAAATGGCTCCATGGTTGTTATGCAGCGCTTGTGGAGGGCCAGGGGAAATGTCTATAATCCTCTCCGAATTCACCTATATCCAATGTTTGAAGGCTGGTGGTGCAAAACAGCCCTTCCTCCCAACAACTCCCCCAATTTGGACGGGATATAATCTGCAGCTCCTTGGAGGATGTGAGGCTGCGTAATGCATCTGGATTGGGTGTCTTTAACTTTGGACAGTCTTTTACTTATTTAGTTGCTATCCCGCAGTTGAATCTATCTATAAGAAAACAGATGGACTGTGTTACGGCCTAGAATTTTATTTTTATCTTATTAGTTATTTTGGATCATTATTAATTGGAAGTGTTATGGTGTGGATCCCAATTAGTTATTTTGTGCGTTCTATGGGTATTGTTGTCGTGGTTATAATTTTTGGAGCATGAGATTGATTTTGGATTAAATAGGGGTACCTAATGGTAATTTTATAAATTTACATAGCGTTCTTTCTAAATTCTAATTAACTGGTTAGCTATAATTTAGGGGTTTTAAGAGTTAGTGGGTAATTTTATAAAGTTAGAGACATTCAGGAGTAGGGTTCTACATTGGAGTTAACGTTCTGAGGAGAAAAAAGAAAAGAGAGAGCCGCACAGCCGAATCTAAGGTGATCTTAAGAGGTAAGACTAAATTCTTAATCTGTTTCTTTCCTTTCCATTGGTCGGCACAGTAATGAAAAACTTGGATCAGAAAGTAGTACTTCCAAGTTAAATTATTGGGTGTAATGGAGATCGGCAATCTATATGTGCGTGGCGTTGTGATGGCAGGTGGTTGTTTTGCTATAGTGTAAATATAATCTAAGATTTATGCTATGCTAGCAAGGGTTGTGGCAGGGTGTTTTGGAATAAATTTAGACCAAAGATCAGGAGAGTTTTGGCACGTGGTGGACTGTCATGAATTTGTGCACGTACGTGGATTTTGGACTTGGATTTACGGTGTTGGGTTTCTTTAATTGAACTTAAGTTGGTTTAGTTTTAGGTTAGAAGGGTGATTTCTTAGGTAGCCCCATATTCCTAAAGATTGTATCGGTTCAGTTGGTGATAATATTACTATATGATGCCTTGTTCAGGTTAGGCTCGTTTTGCGTGGTTCGAGTCGCATTATTTTTTTGGCTCAGATGAGTGGTTAAGCATGTTACATATTTTCGAACTTCCCCGTGTCCCTTAAATTATTGTTTAGAAAATTTATGATTGAAATCGGAAACACATAATTGTTTATGTTTGCTTATATTGAATTGGCATGCAGTTTTGTGAAATCGTTTATTGTTTGAATAAATCTTTTTGGTGAGAACTTTGTGGATACTGTTGGGAACATATTTTGGAAAGTCCAGGGAAATTAATCCTCTGTGTGCGGGTGACTCTGGCCATTAGAGAAGAGACTGGATTAGGCCGGTGACTCTAATGCTCAACGGCTTTCTTTTGCCGGGTCGTTCTTTGGGAAAAGTTCCACGGGCTGCCTACTCGTGGTGACTTAAAGATACGATATTGGATCCAATTATGAGACATTTATTTCACTGGCATTTGGTTCTATCGATATTGGTTGTGGTTCCCCATTGTTGTTGGAGATTGATTTGTGATCACCATTAAGATTTATTGGTAAATGATTTATGGCCAAATTTGTTCGTATGATGCACACCTTTGTATGCCAAAATATGTTAACGTGGTAATCTATTTTTAGCCAAGTTTTAGAACTGTATTATTATACATGCTTTTACTACTCACTGAGCTCGTCAGCTGACGGATTTATTCCAACTTCATTTTCAGGCAAGTTGGGCAGTTAGGAGGACTCTGGCGGCATCTCGGGGATTTCATTTGTTGACCTCCTTAGGGTGTCTGATCTTTTTATTTTTTTTTGTTTTAATAATCGCTTCCGCATTCGAAACATTTGTCAAAAAAATGGATTCTTTTTATTATGGTTGGATCAGTGGATGTTGGTTGTTTCATGGGATGTTTGTGCCCCATGCTTTCTTTTGTTGAACTTAAATGGTTGGAGTTGTTTTTAATAAAAAAAAAGTGGTTGGCTGTTTAGTAGTTCTTTGCTTTGGAATTTAATTAAATTTCTTTTTAGGCTGCATGTTCTACGAGTTTTGGTCTTGTGGTTCATGGCCGGTCACTTCTCATTTTGGGGTGTGACAATTGTGGTATCAGAGCCAGGTTTAAAAAAAAATAAAAAAAAAAAACTTTTTTTTCTAACATTTTCATCTAGTGGAGGTCCGAGTCCCCAGAGTCCATTAGATTGTTGCATACTTATTTATTGGTTATTGCCTTATATATATTGTCCTATATTTATGTCTAGATTGTTCTCTGGTAAAATTCAGGAGATGGATCGTCCACGTCGTAACACTAGGTCGACATACGCAGCTCATGCAGCTCGTGGCCGTGGTCAGGCGGCTATTGCAGCTCGTGGTCGCGGACAGGCCACTCCTGCAGCTCGTGGTCGCGGACAGGCCACTCCTGCAGCACGAGGACAGGCCACTCCTGCAGCTCGTGGTCGCGGACAGGCCACTCCTGAAGCTCGTAGTCATGGTCGGGCCGCTCCTTTACCTCGTGGTCGTGGTAGCACTAATTCGACAGGTCGTGGCCGAGGTGGTGTTGTTGAGCCCGAAATTAATGCTAATGCTGTTGAAACAGAAAATGTTGAAGAACTAGATGACCCCGTTGAGGATCCAACTGACCCTATCACAGAAATTATTGCCAATACTGGTACACCTACAGGTTCAGTTGACCCAGTAGCTGCTGTTCAGGCCTTTCAGACTTTTATGGGAATATTTGCAGGGCATCAGGCTCAAGTGGCACCAGCAAATGCTACAAGGTCTTTGACATTGGACAAAGGCAATACTTTTGATAGATTTCTAAAGACTAATCCACCACTTTTTATGTGGACTGATAAGCCATCAGATGCTGAGGCCTGGCTATTGCAAATGGAAAAGATCTTTGATGTGTTGGGCTGTTCTGAGGCCCAAAAGGTGTCTTTTGCAGCATATAAGCTACAGGGGGGAGCTGAACATTGGTGGCGATCAGCAAAGCAGCATTACAAAGACAAGCAGGATGAATTAGTGTGGTCCAAATTCAAGAAGGACTTTGAGGAGAAGTACATTCCCCCAGCAATCAAAGATCAAATGCGGATGGAGTTTTTGAATTTAAGGCAGGGAAATATGTCAGTAGGGGAGTATCAGCTGAAATTCGATGAACTATCTAGGTTTGCAGGGGGTTTAGTGGAGAAAGAAATAGATAAGGTGTGGCATTTTCAGAGGGGACTTCAGCCCGAGATTCGTGGAAGGGTTTCTTTGCTTAACACTAAGACCCTGCCAAAACTTGTGACTAGAGCACTTACAGCAGAGACTGACTTAGCAGATGAAAAGAGGAGTACGGAAAATCATGCCAAGAGAGTCAGGCTAGGACAAGGTAGTGGAGGTGATTTCACTGCAAGAAATGTACGTCCAGCCACTCAGACTAATGAAGGGTTGGGACAGGCATCTAGGCCATGTTTCAAGTGCGGCAAGCCACACGCGGCACTTTATCGTTGTGATGGATCAGTGCGGGTATGTTTCAGTTGTGGGCAGCCTGGTCATACCTCCACCCATTGTAGAGCTCGGGGTGATGGAAGGAATCAGTTACCTCAGGGTCAGAGGCAGCCAGTGCGTAGAGGTGGGCATAATCAGCAGCGACAGTTTAATAAACAGGGAAATCATAGGCAGCAAGCTCGAAATGGGGGTCAAGGACAGAGAAATGTGACAGAGGGACGTGTGTATGCATTGACTCAGAAGCAGGCTAAGGATGCGCCATCTGTGGTGCAAGGTACTATTTCTATTTCGAATGTACCAGCTCGAGTTTTGTTTGATTCTGGTTCTACCCATTCCTTTGCTGCTCCTAGATATTTGTACCAATTACCTAATGTTGTTGAGGCATTAGAAGTATGTGTTGTGGTGAGTACTCCGGTAGGGAAAACAGTGACATTGGATAAGGTGTCTAAGTCTTGTGATGTAAAGATAGATGGTAGGATCTTACCCATAGACTTAATTTCATTGGAGATGCATGACTTTGATGTTATCCTGGGGATGGATTGGTTGTCGAAATACCATGCTACTATTGACTGCAATCAGAAGAGGGTTGTTTTTACTATGCCACGACAGTCAGAGTTTAGCTTGCAGGGGGATTGGGATGTTTCATCGTTCAGTTTTATTTCGTCTCTTCAGGCAAGTCGATTATTGAAAAAGGGGTGTTTTGGTTACTTAGCTTATGTGGCGAGTGGGGAGCAATCTGCACAAAAATTGGAGGAGTTGTCTATAGTGAAGGAATTTCCTGACATCTTTCCAGAGGATTTGCCTGGTCTTCCTCCAGATCGTGAGGTTGAGTTCACGATAGATCTTGTTCCTGGTACAACACCTATTTCTAAAGCTCCTTATAGAATGGCACCAGCAGAGTTAAGAGAGTTGCAAGTGCAGTTGCAAGAACTTCTTGATAAGGGATTTATTCGTCCTAGCGTGTCACCGTGGGGAGCTCCTATCTTATTTGTGAAAAAGAAGGATGGTACTATGCGGTTGTACATTGACTATAGGGAGTTGAATAAGGTTACAGTTAAGAATAGATATCCATTACCGCGTATAGATGACTTGTTTGATCAGTTGCAAGGGGCTCAAGTGTTTTCTAAGATTGATTTGAGGTCTGGATATCATCAGTTAAAGGTGAGAGAGGTGGACATTATGAAAACAACGTTTAGAACTCGTTATGGGCATTATGAGTTCTTAGTGATGCCATTCGGTCTAACTAATGCGCCAGCAGCATTTATGGATATGATGAACAGAGTCTTCAAACCTCAGTTTGATCATTTTGTGGTGGTGTTTATAGATGATATTTTGATCTATTCCAGGAGTAAGGAGGACCATGAGGAACATTTGAGGATAGTCTTTCAGATTCTTAGAGAGAAGAAGTTGTATGCAAAGTTTAAGAAATGTGAGTTTTGGTTGGACAGTGTGTCATTTCTTGGGCATGTGATTGGAAAGGAGGGTGTGTCTGTCGATAGTAAAAAGGTGGAAGCTATTGTTGATTGGCCACGTCCGACATCGGTAACTGAAATACGTAGTTTCTTGGGTCTTGCTGGGTATTACAGGCGGTTTGTGGAAGGGTTTTCTTGTATTGCCCTGGCACTTACCAATCTTACTCGGAAAGGGGTGAAGTATGAGTGGACGGATAGTTGTGAGCGAAGTTTTCAGGAACTTAAAAAGAGATTGACTACAGCACCTGTTCTTGCATTGCCGATAGATGGTGGTAACTTTGTTATTTATAGTGATGCATCTCTCCAAGGCTTGGGTTGTGTACTTATGCAAAATGATAGAGTGATAGCTTATGCCTCTCGTCAACTGAAGGTACATGAGAGAAATTATCCGACGCATGATTTGGAGTTGACAGCAGTTGTGTTTGCACTTAAGATATGGAGACATTATTTATATGGGGTGACTTGTGAGATTTACACTGATCATAAGAGTTTGAAGTATATTTTCACTCAAAAAGAACTTAATTTGAGGCAAAGGCGATGGCTTGAGTTGTTGAAGGACTACGATGTTAGTATATTGTACCATCCAGGAAAAGCGAATGTAGTGGCAGATGCATTGAGTAGGAAATCATCAAGGGGTAGTTTGGCATTTTTGACAGTTCAGCCACATTTGATAGAGGACATTAGAAGATCACAAGTAGAGGTTGTACGACATGGAGATGGTGCTATATGCAGTCTGTTGATAGTGAAACCAAATTTGTTGGATAGAATTCGAGTAGCTCAACAAGATAACCCTTGGTGTAAGAAAATTTTGGAGGGCATGTTGAAGGGCGAAAGTAGAGGGTTTACCTTGGGTGAGGATGGCGTACTTAGGTTTGGGGATCGTGTTTGTGTACCGGGTGATTGTGGTTTGACGACGGAGATTATGGCTGAGGCTCACAGTTCAGGATATAGTATTCATCCAGGTAGCACTAAGATGTATAAGGATCTACGAGAGCATTTTTGGTGGAATGGAATGAAGAAGGTCATTGCGAGGTATGTGGCGCAGTGTCTTATTTGTCAACAGGTTAAGGTAGAGCATCAAAAACCAGCTGGAAAACTTCAGCCTTTACCGTTACCTGAATGGAAGTGGGATCATATCTCTATGGATTTTGTATCTGGGTTGCCTCGTACGAGTAGTGGGCACGATGCGGTTTGGGTTATAGTTGACCGACTTACTAAGTCCGCTCATTTTATTGCTATTAACATGACGTATAAGTTGGATCGTTTGGCTCAGTTATATGTGAAGGAGATTGTTAGACTCCATGGCGCGCCTGTATCGATTGTGTCAGACCGTGATCCCCGTTTTGTGTCTAAGTTTTGGGGTGCATTGCAGGCGGCGATGGGTACTCGGTTACTTTTTAGCTCTGCCTACCACCCACAAACTGATGGTCAGAGTGAGAGAACTATTCAGACTTTGGAAGATTTATTGAGAGCATGTAGCTTAGAGTGGAAAGGAAATTGGGATGATCAATTACCGTTGATGGAATTTGCGTACAATAACAGTTACCATTCGAGTTTGGGATTAGCTCCTTATGAGGCTTTGTACGGACGAAAGTGTAGATCCCCTATTTGTTGGTACGAGGTCGGAGAAAGGCGAATTTTAGGACCAGACTTGGTGGAGGATGCGACCCAAAAGATTGCCACTATTCGGGAAAGACTTGTAGCATCTCAGAGTAGACAGAAAAGTTATGCGGATAATCGTAGAAGGGACTTGGAGTTTGCAATTGGAGATATGGTGTTTCTTAAGGTGTCCCCATGGAAAGGAGTTATTCGGTTTGGTAAAAAGGGAAAGTTGAGTCCTCGTTATATTGGACCATTTGAGGTTTTGGAAAGGATTGGGGAGGTGGCTTATCGTTTGGCATTGCCGCCTAATTTGGCTAAGGTTCATAATGTTTTTCATGTGTCGATGTTGAGAAGGTATGTGCATAATCCGTCCCATGTTATTGATTATGAGCCACTTCATGTTCGGGATGATTTAACCTATGATGAGCAACCCATTGAGATTCTTGATACGAAGGAGAAAGTACTTCGCAACAAAACGATTTTATTGGTTAAAGTATTGTGGCGCAATCAAGCGGTTGAAGAAGCCACTTGGGAGCGTGATGAGGAGATGCACGAGAAGTACCCGCATTTGTATGAATGAGGTTAGTATGCAATTTTGAGGACGAAATTTATTTTAAGGAGGGAAGGATGTTACCGCCTAGAATTTTATTTTTATCTTATTAGTTATTTTGGATCATTATTAATTGGAAGTGTTATGGTGTGGATCCCAATTAGTTATTTTGTGCGTTCTATGGGTATTGTTGTCGTGGTTATAATTTTTGGAGCATGAGATTGATTTTGGATTAAATAGGGGTACCTAATGGTAATTTTATAAATTTACATAGCGTTCTTTCTAAATTCTAATTAACTGGTTAGCTATAATTTAGGGGTTTTAAGAGTTAGTGGGTAATTTTATAAAGTTAGAGACATTCAGGAGTAGGGTTCTACATTGGAGTTAACGTTCTGAGGAGAAAAAAGAAAAGAGAGAGCCGCACAGCCGAATCTAAGGTGATCTTAAGAGGTAAGACTAAATTCTTAATCTGTTTCTTTCCTTTCCATTGGTCGGCACAGTAATGAAAAACTTGGATCAGAAAGTAGTACTTCCAAGTTAAATTATTGGGTGTAATGGAGATCGGCAATCTATATGTGCGTGGCGTTGTGATGGCAGGTGGTTGTTTTGCTATAGTGTAAATATAATCTAAGATTTATGCTATGCTAGCAAGGGTTGTGGCAGGGTGTTTTGGAATAAATTTAGACCAAAGATCAGGAGAGTTTTGGCACGTGGTGGACTGTCATGAATTTGTGCACGTACGTGGATTTTGGACTTGGATTTACGGTGTTGGGTTTCTTTAATTGAACTTAAGTTGGTTTAGTTTTAGGTTAGAAGGGTGATTTCTTAGGTAGCCCCATATTCCTAAAGATTGTATCGGTTCAGTTGGTGATAATATTACTATATGATGCCTTGTTCAGGTTAGGCTCGTTTTGCGTGGTTCGAGTCGCATTATTTTTTTGGCTCAGGTGAGTGGTTAAGCATGTTACATATTTTCGAACTTCCCCGTGTCCCTTAAATTATTGTTTAGAAAATTTATGATTGAAATCGGAAACACATAATTGTTTATGTTTGCTTATATTGAATTGGCATGCAGTTTTGTGAAATCGTTTATTGTTTGAATAAATCTTTTTGGTGAGAACTTTGTGGATACTGTTGGGAACATATTTTGGAAAGTCCAGGGAAATTAATCCTCTGTGTGCGGGTGACTCTGGCCATTAGAGAAGAGACTGGATTAGGCCGGTGACTCTAATGCTCAACGGCTTTCTTTTGCCGGGTCGTTCTTTGGGAAAAGTTCCACGGGCTGCCTACTCGTGGTGACTTAAAGATACGATATTGGATCCAATTATGAGACATTTATTTCATTGGCATTTGGTTCTATCGATATTGGTTGTGGTTCCCCATTGTTGTTGGAGATTGATTTGTGATCACCATTAAGATTTATTGGTAAATGATTTATGGCCAAATTTGTTCGTATGATGCACACCTTTGTATGCCAAAATATGTTAACGTGGTAATCTATTTTTAGCCAAGTTTTAGAACTGTATTATTATACATGCTTTTACTACTCACTGAGCTCGTCAGCTGACGGATTTATTCCAACTTCATTTTCAGGCAAGTTGGGCAGTTAGGAGGACTCTGGCGGCATCTCGGGGATTTCATTTGTTGACCTCCTTAGGGTGTCTGATCTTTTTATTTTTTTTTTGTTTTAATAATCGCTTCCGCATTCGAAACATTTGTCAAAAAAATGGATTCTTTTTATTATGGTTGGATCAGTGGATGTTGGTTGTTTCATGGGATGTTTGTGCCCCATGCTTTCTTTTGTTGAACTTAAATGGTTGGAGTTGTTTTTAATAAAAAAAAAGTGGTTGGCTGTTTAGTAGTTCTTTGCTTTGGAATTTAATTAAATTTCTTTTTAGGCTGCATGTTCTACGAGTTTTGGTCTTGTGGTTCATGGCCGGTCACTTCTCATTTTGGGGTGTGACAGACTGAATAATAGATATGTTCACATAAACACATCTTCTGATAAGATTCACCATCAAACAAACTAAACCCACAAAACCACCGCTTCAGGCCCCCCGAAAATAATCCATAAAAGTAGGACTCTAATCGCCTAAGCATCTAAATTACCCAAAATAACCAACGAAGAGAGAGAGAGAGAAGGGGGGGGAGGAGGGGAGTACCTGCTCTTATTGTTAGTGCCTTAGTGGAGCCGTTGAGCAATCTTTAGATTCTGGGGTGGTTCATCTGATCGATTAGCACATTTCTCAAGCCCTAGAATCTGGCGCGTGAGAGAAAGGAGGGAAATGCTAGAGGTGAAAGTAAACGTGGGAGAAGAGAGCCATGGAGGGGAAAACGAATAAAATAAGGGATGCTTCTGCTACAGTGACTCGCAGGGGTGGCAAGTCACTGTTAGTGATTTTCCAAATTGCCGAGTGAGAACATAGCTGCTAGAGCAAGGAAATGGGCTTTTGCCTTTCAGTTATGCAAAATAGATAAAATGGCCCAATGGCTTGCTTGCTAAAGATGTTCTTACATCTTCAAACTCACGAACTCTCTCCTTGCTAACTCAGACAAAGCTTGTAGGTGAAAATGATGGACCCGAACCTGGTGGCTAGTACAACTATAGAATTTCATATAGTCAACTGAGTGAAATAATAGTACCAAATTTCCAACCAAAAAGAACTCAATACAAGTACTTACAACCATGATCACAAGAAAACTCCAAAAGTAGCCCCAACCTGTAAGAGTCCAATATATTAAGAACTTATACTTGGTTGAAGTTAAATATCATACATCTACTTGAAAATATCTAAATTTTCGTTAAATGTTCAACCTCAACATCTTTAATCCAAAAAATTACAAATACTGAATATTATTACATACAAGGTATTGGACAATGTAGAGGACCTAATCAGCGCGCACCAGTCACTAGTACTAGCATAAACAATGAACGGTACAGCCACAATCGTGCTCCACCGAATGAAACAAAACCAAAGAACACAATTTCATCCATCTGTGAAGTGATTATAAGAATGGAGACACTAATTTCCACATCCTCCCTTAACTGAAACTAGGCCGTCTTTGTAAATGAAATTCGGCTCACCAGAAATCTGCAAATCGCTAGCCTGTTTGGTAACCATGTCTTACAAGAGTGGGGTTCCTCTTCCTCTTCCTCTAGATCTTAAATCAAAAACCTGCACGTCAGTCCAGATTAGAAGCTCATTCTTATTCCAGAAACCCACCGTGATACATGTGTAGAGTGGCTGTGGCAGTTTCACAGTGAATTCTTGAGACCACCTGTATGAGGAGAAGGATTCCCCAGCCTTTACCAGGCGGTTGAAGTTCTTCTTCATCACCCATACTTCAATGGTTATGCGGTTTTTGTAGCAGAGAGAGAAAATTGGTGCAAGGGAGTCCCCTAGCAATGCCAAGTGACATTCTCTGAAGGATCAAAAGTGTGTGAATTCGGTGTACCTCTCTGGCAGCAGTGTCAACTGGAACAACTCGGTACTAATGTCAAACGAAATAACTAGCTCCCCAAAAAAATAGTCAGAGTCATCGTTGGGTCCACGGTCGTTGGGGAGTGAGTGCCAATGAAATACACCATCGTTGCGATTGTACATGCTGATTGCTTCATCCAAGACATATACATCTTGGACAATATCATCCACGTTGAGAACTCTCCAAGAACCAGAACCTAATTCGTAAACTTCAGCACAATTAAGGAAAGCATTTCGGGTAACTTTCTCCCTGTAGAAACTTACAACTTTAACTACCTTGATACTATTAGTTGTGAGCTCAAAACCAAGCCCAACCATGCAATAAGCCACCTTCCTATATGGTGGGATGTCAAAGTTGGACACGGGGAGAATGTTAAATTCCTTAGTTGCAGGGTTCCAGAGGGCAATAGTTGGTAGCCGCTCGACATTAGGCCCAACTCAAGAACAAATAGCACTATTTGGCCACTAGTATAAACAAAATATGCCGTTGCAGGGACCCAAAACTAAATCTGGTTTCCTGTCAAATCCAAAATTAAGATTCACAGGCCGGAAATAACATACGAAGCCACATTCTGTGAATACGTGGAAGGCATCATGCTCAACTATCAGACTGTCATGGACAGTGTTCTTAAAGGCGTGCTCCTAGACCAATTAGTCCCCGCCTAGGTGCTAGGCGGTGGTCCAACACCTAGATTAGATAGCTGACTAGTCAAGCACCTAATCCTTGCCTAGTCACTAGGCAGCCGACTAGTCAGCGCCTAGGCGCTAGGCCGCCCCTTTTCCGCCCGATTAGCGCCTAGCGATTTTTAGAACATTGCTTATGGCACTCATCACCTTAAGGATGAAGCGATGAGTAGTCATAGCTTTCTTTTGAAACACCATTACATTCTCTCACACAAGACATGCCAAAGAAGCCTTTTATCACCTCAACAAAGAAGCTTTATCAGCTCCACAAAGAATGAACAGGTCGTCAGTAAAAGGCCAATCGAGACAGATTAACTATATAATGGCACTTTAGTTTCTCACCCCACATTTGCCTAGTTACATTACTAGGAACGATTGCTCTGACAAGGAATCAGAGTGTGGATTTGTGTTCAGACAGAGACAGCTCCGATGTAACCTGATGCTCCTCAAGCAAAGCATGAGTTTGACACAATCACAACAAATCTGAGTCCGACAAACCCAATAATCGTCTAGCTTCAGTTACACAAGTGAGGTGAAAAACTCAATTACTTCATAATTTACTCATACCTAGGCTAAAAAACAACAATAATTATTACTACTATTATTGTTGTTGTTAATAATCATAATAATCAAAGCGATGCCAATCACAAGAATTGAGTTAAATTTCACTTTAGGCAAAAATCAAAATCTCTCCGTACATTCTTTGAAATAATTAAGGATTTTACAAAAAAAAAAAAAAAACAAAGTAAGCAGCAGCATACCTCGTTAGCTCGTAACGAACTGCCTGAACAATCCACCGGCATATACCACAAATCAAATCCCAATAATTTGATACATATATATACATATACAAAAAAGTGTATATCTTTGCCTGCGGGTGTAAATATGTATACATACGGAGCCATGTATGTTTTGACGATTTTGGAATTGTCGTCGGAGAACTCAGAAGAATCCGTGAGATTGGAGATGACGTAGCCAAGGAATCCGATGAGAACCATCATCACCACCGATAGAGGGATCAGCACCAAATCTCTGATCGCCGCGTCCAATACCAAAACTTCCGCCATTGGATATATCGCAAGCCGTTGTTGGTTTTGTGATTAGAATTTTGAATTCTAGTTAGGGCGCTGCTATTCGCAACCTTCTATTTACTTCTATAGCCCGTTAAAAAATTTTCAATTATACTCGACAATTAGTTACCGAAATTGAGATATATTTTCATCATCCAATTACCGAAATATAATATTTTTTTCAACAGATGTTTACCGAAAATGCATGTTCGGCAGTTGTTTACTGAAAATTGAACATATTTTCGACATGTAGTTACCGAAATATAATCTTGTTTTCAACAGCAATTTACCGAAATGTTATTTATGATTTTCAACAATCATTTACCGAAATGTAATGGGCTACGAGAGAAAATAAAGGGTTGCGAATAGCGGCACCCTTCTAATTATTACTACATAATTTAGGTTAAATTACTGACCTCTGCTGAAGTTTTTGACACAAACAGGTACTTTCTTGAGATTTCTAAAATAACACTGCCATCCCTTGCTTTAACTGACATTATACATATTCCCCCCTCATCCAAGAAACCTTAGAAACTTGACGGAAAGTTCAAAGACATGCTGATGTCGTGGTGTCCTTACATAGAATATACCAACAGTGGCCTCAACCCTTCAGTAGTCTCACTAAACTTAAAAACTAAGAGAATTGAACCAAATTGGATGGGTCGGCATTTTTTGCCCATTTTTCCAAGTATGTCCCCCGATTGGTCAGCTGCCGCTTATGATGCTAAGGGTAATTTTGTCTTTTTGTGATAAACAAAATTGGATGCTCCCAGCCACACCTTCTGTCTTGGCCACAAGAGAGCCACGTATGGCTTCCAAAAAAACGCAGCTTCCCCTCTTTTTCTTTCTACTAGGGGCGGTGTCTTCCTCTCTCTCTCTGCAGAGTTTAGAAATTTTAGGGTTTTGTTTTCGCTCTTGAAAAATAAACAGGTGCCATTTAATCCGAGATATGGGTTTCCAGCGTGTGGGATTTGTGGGGCTGATTATGAACAAGCAGTAATCAGACGGCGACGGCGTTGAGGACGGCAACGAGGCAACTCTTGCATCAGAGGTAATTTCTTCTGGGTTTTGTGGACTCGATTTTTGGTGGTTTTCCATTATACCTATGTATGGGTATGTATATATATCCACCATGGATACCTGGGTATGAATGGATGCCTGTGTATGAATACTTTTGGTGGTTTTCCAGTACGAGGATAGATTTTTGGTGTTTTTGGGTTTTTGATGGATTTGTGTTGTATAGAATGTGTAGGTAGATTTTCGTCCTCATCAGCTTTTGCGATCTTATGCATGTCTTCTTTTACTTTTTCTTTTTCTGAGTAATAGTATTCGAGATTGTTATTTGTGTACCTTTATTTTGTGTGGAGTTTTGTATGGTTTGAATTGTTTTAAAAATGATTTGATTGCAGTTCTTCCTGTGTTTGTATCCTTAATTCTGTGTGCAATTTATTGTTGGGATGTGTTTATATCTTTGATTCCGTGTGCAATTTATTATTGGGATGCTGCTAGAGTGATTATGCAATCGTTTTTTCTGTTGTGCTTAGGGAAATAAATTATTTACCTAGCTATTTTGGACTTATTTTTGTAATCAACTTTTATATATAATTTCAAGTTTCGTAATCGCTATGGAATAAGCATTAGGTACTTAAGTTAAAGTTTGGAAACAGATCATATCGGTGGTTCTTATAAGTTGCATATTCATCTAGAGGAAAAAGATATTGGAACCTTCTTTTTCGATTAATTAGATCTTGTGCCTTTGACTAAGTTTGCTTCAAGCACACTTTGGATATTCTTTGCCAACATAAGAATATGATGATCCATGTTTAAACTGGTTGACATATAATGATAATTGTATTTTGGCAGCAAGTACATGTCTCTGTGCATGCAATATTGTTCGCAACTAATAGGCTTTAGCATAAGGTTTTTTTTTTTTTTATCAGGAGCTTTCGCGTAGATTAAGCATTCTGATTATCTAATTATGTATTGAAATTGTCGAAATACAAGGTTGAGTTCAATTATGAAACCAACAATAGGCTTAAATGAGGCACATTATCCAAGCCTTAATGAGTGTTGAGCAATATTATTATTTTTTTTCTAAGGCTTAAAACTAAGAGAATTGAATCAAATTGGATGGGTCGGCAACTTTTACCCAATTTTTCCAATTTTATCCCTCAATTGAAGGGCAGGTAGGGTTGGTTGTTTGGGTAATCTCGGCTTTTCATTTAGCCTGTGCGTTGGCGTGTTTGTGTCCAAGTATTTTTCTGTGGGACCAGGGGGCATTCGAGAGAATTCCCTTTCATCAGATTGGTTCCACTTTGCTTTCCAAAAATGCTATTAGCAAAGAAGCCCACAAGGAAGACAACAAGGAAAGAGGTGGAAAGCATGTGGGTCCCACCCTTCTCCATCACCTTGACAAACACCCCTCTGTCTTCTCTCTGTCTTGGCCTAAAAACTGGCGGGGAAGTATGCTAAAAATTCAAAATTTTTGAGTTTTTGTTTTTGAATTTGAGGGCTCCCAAAATCAGTTCTGAGAAATCTCTCTCTCTCTCTCTCTCTCTCTCTCTCTCTCTCTCTCACATCAGTTGTTTCTCGTCTCCATCACCACCCCCGACGCCCATCCCCACCGGCACCACCATGGATGCCCACCCTCCACACCAACGCCGGTCCAACGCACTCATTGTCGCCGCCCAACATCATCGTCGTCCTCTCACCGCCCCGGGTTCTCTCACATCTGTTGCTTCTCATCTCCATCACCACACCCGTCACCCACCACCACCGACCGACCCCACGGAGATCACTTTGTCATTGATTTGGTTGGAGATTGTGACCAATTTGGTCGAAGGAGATGACTCCGTCATCGTTTGCTGAACGTCGGAATACTCCGTTTCCTCTGTCAAATAAACGGTAATATCTCAAGTTGAATAGGGCACATCCAGACCAGATGAAGGAGATGACTCTGTCCAATGAATCTACCATTTTTATCTGTATTTTGTTTTGCCAAAAAACCTTGTAAAGTGACCTAGACGGTGGGTGTGTACTTAAAGAAGTTCATGGCTATTTTGTGAGGAAATTAATCCAAGCTTCTGACTAATTAGGATTGCAGTTTCCATCCTCTAAATAATCTGGTCCCAAATTTCTTAGTATCAAATATAGAAAGCTATTGCCAGATGGTATTGATGTGTTTATAATTTAACAACTTGAGTTGTTCCCCAGGCTTGGCCCTTTTACGAAAGTATATTTCCTCTCCTTAAAAACAAACAACTTGAGTCGTTCAAAGTACTCATGTTAAACAAGAATTTCTAAGTCTCTGTTTTTTGTACTCATGTGACCAAAAGCTTCTTCCACCAAGTTAGAATAACTCTTTTGGACCCAAATACTGGTAGTACTAGTGGTGCTGCAAATCAATGTTGGAATCCATGGATTCACCATTAATGTACCAATTCATGGAAATTAACGACAAGCCAGCAACATAGCACCACCAGTAGGTTTTCAATTATCAAACCGAACGAATTACATGAAGGAGACTCATACACATCTTTTGGACTCAATTTACCCAGAGATTTTTTAATCTATTCACTATCCGTATAAAATACTTTAGAGTTGGGTTGAAAGTGTTTGATGTTCTTATTTCTTAATGCCTTGGTGTAGCAATGAACATGAAGGGGATAACCCCTAAAAGACATCCCGCACTATCCCTGGCATTTCTCCGAACATGCAGTGGGTGTACAATGCCTCCAGAAAATTAGTCCAAAGAACCCTTTTACAGTTTTAGATCTCACAGAGACGTCCATTACCTTCTCTAGCCCATAATTTTTCCAAAGGGCATATCACAATTATTTAATGGAATTTGCCAGCCAAAACACCTTTGGGTCACACCTTTGTTCAAACATTTGCACTGCAGATGTGTAATCCAGATTTAAACCCAAATTAAAAACATCAATCAGAGTAAAGAAGAAATGATTTAACCTTCGAAGAATACAGAGTAACTAAAATAAATAAGATGTTTACAATTAAGTGGCTCTGTACAATCACCAAATACACCTTGTGTTTATGAATCTCAAAACACATGTTTACAACCTGGTATTTCATATGAAATTGTTGGAGAACGTTTCTTTTATTTGTGAAACACTATCAGCCACGGGGAGGGGGAATGAACCCAGAAGTAGAAAAAGAGACGGGGACGGGGACGGTGGGAGACCGGCGGTGACGGTGGGAAGGCGAGAGTGCAGCGGTGATGGTGGGACGGCGGCAATGGTTGTGTCGGACAGATCTCGGTAAGGTGGGGTTCAGCATCGATTGTGATGGGCACCTTGGGGTGGGCGACGGGTGTGGTGATGGAGATGAGAAGCAACAGATGTGAGAGAACCCGGGACGGTGAGAAGACGACGGTGATGTCGGCAGCAATGGTTGCGTTGGACCGGCGTTGGTGTGGGGGTGGATGTCCATGGCGGTGCCGGTGGGGATGGGCGTCGGGGGTGGTGATGGAGACGAGAAGCAACTGATGAGAGAGAGAGAGAGATTTCTCAGAATTGATTTTGTCAGCCCTCAAATTCAAAAACAAAAACTCAAAATTTTTGAATTTTTAGCATATTTCCCCGCCAGTTTTTGGGCCAAGAAAGAGAGAAGAGAGAGGGGGTTTGTCAAGGTGATGGAAGAGTGGGGCCCACATGCTTTCCACCTCTTTCCTTGTTGCCTTCCTTGTGGGTTTCTTTGCTAATAGCATTTCTGTTTACTTTCCCCCTCTCCCTGCGAGATTACCAACGCGCCATTGCTTCTTCGGAGAAGTCTCTCTCTCTTTCTCTCTCCCCCCAAAATGTTGTATTTCTCTCTCATGAAGGAAATCCTCCACTGCCATTGTTCTTGAATCAAAGAAGATCCAGGCTTAGAGAGATTTCAGGAATGGAAAGAGCAGATCGTGATGAGCATCTTAATTTCCCGCAGGAACTTCTGGTGCAAAAGATAACGATGGCGGACAAAATCCCAGTAAGAACCATGATACGTACTTTTTCTGTTTTGCATATTCTCATACATATGATCTCAAATCTCTTACCTTGTAGTTATGCCTACTGATTTTGGTAGGCTGTTTCAATATCTCAGTTCAGAAAGAAGTGGATGCGAGCGTTTGGGGGTTGTGCAAGGTAGAGATTCCTGTCTCAGATTTGTGCGCTGCTGCTCGACTCAATTCTTTGCTCCGTAAGGCGCTGCAATCGATGGCTCGTGCTCCTCCTACCAAAGTTTGGCTCTATCTTGGGTGGGTTTTCCAATTTTGGTTTTTCTTTGTGGTTTGAGTGTTGTTTTGTTTGACCTATCTACCTGTAAGAAGGTCATTCTTGCGGTTTATTATTAACGATCAAAGGTTTAGGTAGTGTTGGGGTGATTATTTGCCTCTCGATTATTTTTCATTATTCAACTTCCATCATGTTTGCGATATTCATGTTATTTGTTGCAGCGCTGTGGCTGGGCCGGGTTTGTTGTGGGTTCAGAGCTTTGCAATCAAAATTTCCATGCCAGGCTTGTGCGTTTATTGAGTATTATTCGTGTACGTGTAGTAGTTTTTTTGCTGATGCTTTTTATTTTATTTTATCTGCTTTTGGTGCTCGTTGGAATTCCCGTGCTAATTTTTTGCTTTGCGAGAACATATGACTTGCCTTATTCTATAGTGATAAAAAAACTTATGTTAAATGTGATTCTGTATTTATTGCTTTGCTTCACTCGCATTGGTGGTTGTTTCAAGTTTCAATTTGTTACTTAGCCATTTAAATAATATATGCGACATCTGCAAGCCAATAACGTAATACTACTTGTGTATGTATGTTGTACAGAGTAGTTGAAGTTTGTGTGTGTTCCAGTTAGCGATTGCAAACTCACGTTGACAAGTTGCTAAATTTTACAAAACCTTAAAAATGTTTTCTATTAAAAAAAAAATCTGATGCATGACCTAGATATTCGAAGCATACATGACAATGTTACTTGCCAGATACAATGTTTAGCCTAATTTGCATGAAACAGGGAAAAGAGCCTTGCTGTTAGTTACGGTGAACTAAGATTCGTCAGAATGTCCACTTGATTTTGTAAATATGCCTTGCCCTTGTCCTGATCCTTACATTTTTATGTATCTAGCAAACATTTGGCATTGAATGATGACAATCATGTATTCTGTTTGTTCGTTGTTTTTGCCAGATTCTCTGTAAAGTCTCTTGCCCAAAGGATCATAGATTGCAAATCAAAGGTGGTGCTAACTTGCAATGTTGTCATGACAGGGTCTAAGATTATCTATCTAAAAGATATTGTTGATAAAGCCCTCACAGAATCAACTGGAAATGGGATCTCTTAAGTGCGTTTGATATTGAAGTCGATGTTTCCCGCCTTAAATCCACTAATACAACATTTCTTTCCTTGAATAGGTTGTGCATCTTTGGAATTATAAGATTATGGTTGGAATAAGAAGAACAAAACTTTCGGTTTAGTAACTATATATTCATATTTGTTTGGTCGTGACTCACTTCTTGTGCACATGCATTTACTTTTGTTTAAAAGTTTTGCAATCGTTGTGTAGATTACCAAACTCTATTGGATTATTGATTTATGTCCTTATGTTGCAGTTTATACTGATTCGTGTTCCCTTCATCTGTTGGGGTTATGATAGGCATTTGTCTCATGCAAGTACCAATGGGAGTTTTACTATGTCATCACTGTTGGAGGCCGAAGGACAACTGCTGGTATGGCAATGCATTGAGTGAACCTCTTCACTATCCTTGCAATCTCTCCAACTATTTGTGTATGATTTTTCTTAGAAAAGAACTGAATATTGTACACTTGTTTTTTTGTAGCTCTTATCTACTGTTGTTGTTGATCATGGACAGATGCAGCTCTGGGTGCTTCTGGTAAAAGAATGGTTAAATTAAATATTGGGTATAATGGTGGGAGTGCACATTTTAAGGATGCCAGTTTTTAACATGCTATATTGCAAATAAGCCTTATAGGAAACCTTGACATCCCTGACTTTGACATCTTGGTTGGAGATGCTCTAATAGATTGATAGTTTTTGCGTGCTCCACTTCATTCTGTAACTCTTTGACATTATCATCATTGACTTTCTAGGAACACTACTTGCCACTCGAAAATTTGGAAAGCCTGTATGCAGTCTCCTTGAAGCTTTCGACAGAAAATGGGAAGTTAATAAAGGTAATTTAGTTGCTCTGTATTGGTGAAGTAATTGAAAACTGTGGCATTGGTATTGGCTTTGTTTTATATGATGCAGTGGAGGTATTGAATGGAAGCATCCATAGGCCGTCTTATTTCTGAAAAACTGTATATATTCTTGTGCTCTGTTTTTGTGGTCCTTCCCCAAACGACAGAAATCAAAAGTTGCATTGGGGTCTTCAAAGTATGACAAAAATCTCAATGTGGTAAATATATGTATGATCTTGTGGGTAGAAGAAGCTTGATGTTTGCATTTTTGTAGTAGCTATTTGTTAAGGTTGATGTAAAAAACATGTAGTTATTTGAATGTCAGCTGAGATTTATGAGCTCGTGCAAAGATTGATCCCCATCTGCTTGATTTTAAGCATCTATTCCATAGAGCCAAACAACCTTCAAAAGCAGTTTCGGGTTATTTCGAAATTGTTTCCAAGTATTGGCTTTTACCTTTTTTTATATGTAGTTTCATATTGTGCAGTATTGAACTGTAGTGTCTGGTCAATTTGTTGACTGAGGTGTTGGACTTACTTAAAGAAGCCAAGCTTAAGAGGAACGGTGATGGATAAATCGTTGAATGATGAAATTGTGATACTTGTTTTCATGTCTATCGATTTCCTCATGCATCTGTGAGAACCTTGAGCGTCACTTTCATTGTAAAGAAACAGGCAACTACTATAATTGCCATTTGTTATGGAAAATTATACCTTTATAATTGATGTGCTTTTGTGCATAACTGCAGATTTTCCTATTGAACTTTTGACTAATAAGGTATTGTATATGCAGGCAAGTCTTTGATTTTGGGTCGTCGGGTGGGTTTAATGCTAATGTTGGAGTGTTCGATATCCAAAAAGTTCCAAGTGGAGGTCAAATTGTTTGTTTGATTTAAAATATTCATTAAGTAAGAGAATACATATATTTGTGAGAAGTTTAAACATACATATTTGTGCTGCATACTTTTGCGTATAATCAATCCCTTATGAAAGGTGTCAATCCCTTGCAAAGATGCAATATACCTGGTAGATGTATCATACAATTTACTTTTTTTTTGGATTCCTCATTGTTTTGTGTAAGATCTCATCATAGATTAACCATTCCGCTAAATGCATATCCATACATGAAAAAAGGCCTCACTTTTCAACTTAATTTCATGATAACAAGCTGATCGGATCTACTTATAAAAAAAAAAAAAAAGAAGATAACAAGCTAGATCAGATCTCAACTTACACTTATTTCAAGTTCCTTGGGCTGTTGTTGCAATTCCCATAATGTCTAATGAGTTGTTCATATGAATTTTGTTGGATGGGTTTTTTTTTTGGATTAGCAAAAGATGAAATTTTATTAAAAAATGGGGCAAGGGGAAGGGGATCCAACAAAAAGTTGAAAAATACACCACGAGGGCATAACCCAAAACACCCAAAGGTCTACCAAGATCCACAACAAAATAAGACAATACAGCACAACCCAACACCCAAATAAACAAATAAAGCCCAAATGCTCAAATCTGGCCCAAACCTAGGCCAGCCCACCTAAACCAAACCACAAAATCCTAACTACACTAGCAGCCACCACCACATAAACCACCAGAGCCGAGCCGGCCTCTCATAGATGTAGAGACCGGCGGCGGGAGCCGGGCTATGATAGTGAAGGCCGGAGCAAACAGGGCTTGAGGGCCAACCACCACCATCAACAGCAGCAACCCAAACAATCCCTTGCAACACGATCTTCATCTGCAACAATCACTCCAGAGCAACGAGATACCAGCCCCACATCCGATTGAGAACTCAGACAGCTGTCGACCAGACTTCGGTACACAAAACGACCCGAGCAAATAACCATGGGAGCCGCATCCACCTCACCACCGCCGGACTAGACCGCAACCGATCAAAATTGCCATCTTGACCGATCGATTTTGGAAATAGAGAAACCTGCAAAACAAAATCAAAAACGAAAATAACTACACCTCTGAAGCCCCAAACCGCCGCCCTCCACCACCATACACCTTGGCCAGATCTACGCAACCAACCAGCACAACCACCTTCTGCACAAGACGGGCCACCCAACGTCGCTAGCCATCCAGAGGAGACCAGGGAAACCTTCGGCCGAAGGTGACAACAGCTGCCCCACTCTCCCACACAAAGGAGAGTGGCGGCCCAAAACGCAGACGAAGACAGGAGGGGAAAGGGATTCGAAACTGGAAGAGCATGAGGAGGGAAAGAGCGGTAGAGAGGGGGGAGAAGAGGACAGGGGAGCTCGGGGGGAGGACGGACAAAGGCAACCCCCCCCAGGTGGCAGCGAAAACCGTAGACTGTTCGGATGCCTTTTAGAGAGAAGGCAGAGGAAAAGTTAAGAGAGATATACGTTTTTTTTTTCTTTTTTTTTGTAGGATGGTTTACCAGCAATGTTTAATTCGAATCAATTTATCATGTAATGATAGCTCAAAGCTTTTCCCCTCACGGATTATTTTGTGATATGTATGTACAATACAATTCATATTGCTGTGAATAGATGTCAAAATTAAGTGCACGAACAAAATTCTCATACGTGTTTTTGCGGAAGTTACTCTGAATTTATAAGTTATAGTTTGTTGTAGCCTTAGTCATGTCCAAAATATTGATCGAGGGAAATTTTAAAAGATAGCGAGACTGTATTCGGTCGTGATGACGACTGAAGCGGGGCTGCATTCGGTCGTGACGAGGGCTCAAAGCTGGGAATGAAATGTTCAGCTGCTGGATGGCATATTATGTGATAACCGATTCGGCAGAGTTTGTTGCTGATCATGATATCCACTGATTTTAAGTTGTCTTATTACTTTGTTATGAATGAGCTTTCTGTAATTATCTTGGATAGCACCAAGTGATGCAGTAGGTGCTACTATTTTTGGGAATGTAGGTGTCGGCAATAAGAAAACTACTATGCTTTTTTTTTTTTTGGCAACTTTTGTCTACCAGTGAAGGCAACTATTTTTGTAGGTTTCATGGCAAAGTCATGTTTCCCAGTTGGAAAGTTTAACTACCATCGTATCACTTGCATCAATTGATTGGTGCTTCATATGATATCCCAACTTTTCTAAGCATAGTTCACTAATTCAGTAGTAGGCTGCTTCAGAATAACAGACACGAAATTCCTCGTGCTAGCACGAGCCCTTCACCTAGTTCATTCCTATAAGCAAAAATACTTGCAACAGTGCCGTTGAAAAAAATTACTTGCAACGGTAATTCATGTATTTCTAACCACTGGGGTAGAGCACATAAAAAATAACTCTTTTCTCTAATATTTGTAGTGTTTTGGCACGTTAAAAGTAAATACTCACTCCGTCCCATAATGTTTATCCAATCTGCAAAACGGAAATGTAGAAGTCATATTACAATTTTTGCAAGAAAAATTTAAAAAATTCAACAACTTACTAGATATAGATGAGTTTTTTGAACTTATGAAAAAAATTTGATTTTTTTCTTGAAAGAAATACAATATTTTTTAGTCCTCGTTTTGCGGTCTGGACAAACATTATGGGACAGAGGGAGTAATATTAAAATTGAACCAAATTTAAAGTTCAAAGCAAGATTTGGTGTACTATAATCCTTGTAGCCCTGTAGGGCGCTCCGCCTTAATTACAGGATCCCTAAGTCCGTGATTGACATGTTCTTAAATCAAAAAAACTCCATACAGTTATAAAAAGTAAAAAAATGCAATCAATTTTAAAAAAATGAAATCACGACGTCCAGGATATTATGAGTTTCATTGTATCCGTAAATTATTCTGATAGAAAAAACACGTTGAAAGAACACTGAGTTTCATTTTGATAAAAAAAATTTAAAAAAAACATATGAACCAAAATTAGAAAAAGTTAGAAAAGACGAAAAAAATTTACAACATCTACCTATTCGGAATATTTTGTCATTAGTGAACCAATCATCCGCAAAAAAAAAAAAAATGCACAGAATTAAGAAGGGCATTTTTTTCAATGGAGATATAAAAATAATTGAAAAAAGTTAAATAAGCTAAACCATGCCTAAGTGAATGGGCTAGTTGCGGTGGAGATTAAGAGGCGAAAAAATCATTGTGGTATTAGGTGGGCGGCGGTATAAGAACAAAAAGATTGAAAAAAATTAAAATCACAACATATGGAGTGCCTTCATGTCTTTTTGTAAACAATGATAAAATAAATCCCTGAGTACAAACTATCTTTGCATTTTTTTTTATTAAAAATGAAATTGGGAAAAAATAAAGGAAACAAATTTATTATAATCATCAAAATAAAAAAATAATGATAATAACAATAACAGCAGCAGGAAGTAGTAGTAGTAGTAGTACGCCTAACGCTTTTCAAGTGGATTCATTTCACAAAATGAAAGAGATGAGGTGTGATTCCTAGAATCAAGTTTGTGAAATCTATTTACTTTGTTATAAGGGTATTTTGGTACTTTTCTCACAAATCTTAACACCATCCATAACAAATTAATAGCAAGGGGGTCTGTTGATAATGTCAATTAAAGCATGGGAGGGAAGTGTATTTCAGAAACCTTAGGGGAGGTATCTATTTGTATCAGAAACCTCAGGAGAGGTCAGTAAAATTTACCCTATAATTTATTTAGAAAATGATTTTGCCGATCCCTAAATGGCAAAATGACTCAATTGGCCATCATTAATAGCAGCACTTTAGAACGGAAAGAATGAGGAAATAACGCATTTGGAAAGGACAAAATGTGAAAAACAAAAGGGAAATGCTCACATCAACCATCCCTCTCTCACATGCATGTGTGATAATTTCATAGTAGATGCTAGGACTACGCTAGGAATCCACATGTACGTGAGAGAAATGTGATTAAACAGTAGCAAATTAATATACCCCTAACATCTTCCTACCCACTCTCAAACCCTCCAATTTCCTTTTCTTTTTTTTGGTCAAGCTCCAATTTCCTTTTCTATATGGGTAGGATATTATGAAAAGAGAACCCCTTTTGTATCAATTATACATAGGGTGTTTACAGATTGGTTCTCCTTTTTTAACTTTGGTTTCATCCCAATCCTGAACATATTTTACCCAATTTTTTTAACATAATTCTAATTCATATTAATTTGGACAAAAATAACTTTGGCTATGAACTGGGTTACGAGAACTAGTTATGAAAAATGAATGGTTATGAGAAATGATTATGTGAACTAACTATGTGAATTGAAAAATACACAGTTCACATAATCCCTACACACACTAAAATAATTCACCTCTATCAGGTAATTTATGGGTACCTCTGCCCTACCCCTATCGGATATTGGATTTACCTACCCCACCACTGCTCATTTTTTTTTCATTGAGAAAATATGTTCTAGATTCTAAAATAAATGAGTACAAACAATAAAAGTTTATGAAATAACTATTATAATTTAACCAAAATCTATTATTTGAAAGCAAAATGGAAGTAGTTAGTATTTTAAGTGATATTTTAGTTGTAAGAGTAAAAGTACAAGAATAAAATTAGTTTTTTATGAAAAATAATAATTCGGGGCGGGGCGGGGCGGGTATCTAACGAGAAAATTCCAATTCAAAACCGATCGGGACTCATCAATTCTTCCCGACCCGATCCGACCCTCGAAAAATACAACAAAAATCATTTGCGATTGGGACGAATCTGACGGGTTAGGGTTGAATTGCCATCTTTAAATGGATTGACCGAGAGTCATGAATTATACTAGTAATCTTCTAGAACAGAAGTGAACTTGTCTAAAACAGGATCAACTCAGTGTTAACCGTGCTATGCAACAGAAGGCACCGCCAAAGGTTCAATACCTGAAGTCTTTCTCTTCATCTTATGAGGTCCATCTTGTGCTGTGTGTAAATTTCGTCCCCAAGTTCCATCACAATCCCCATTGACAGGTCGATCCAAACCCTCTATCTTTGAACACGATCAAAGTTATTGTAAACATCAAGAATTTTTCACCGAGCTCTTGCATGATCGAAGAGGCGGCAGAGATCTTCAGAGAACGATGCAATGAAGGAACAAGGTAACAATGTCGATTCAGGTCGAAAGAAGAATGATCAAACCACAATCAATGGTGATAATCGGAAGAAACCCACGTTTTTACTTCCATCTGATTTGGGTTTTGTTAAATATTCATCGCCTTCTTCTCTAGACAATAGTGAAACGGTAGGCCGGAGAAATGGGTCTCAAATTATGGACTTTAATGATGAGATTTATGTTACAGATAGTCCTAAAAGTGGGACACAACAAAGGGGCAGGAAAAGGGTTCATATTTCTGAAAGGGATGATTTTGCAAAAGAGAAAGGTGAAAAGGTGGTTGATGCTGGACTTACACTAGGTAAGAGGAAGAGGGTAAGTAATGCTTCAAGTTCAAACAAAACTACCATTGAATTTTATATGGGCAAGAATGGGAAAAATGTTTCAAAGAGAGAGCAAAATGTGAAAGGACAGTTCAAGGTGATTGGGTCCGAGAGACAGAAGAAAATTGGGTCGATAAAAGATGGTGATGGCTCAAACTCTAGTAAGAAAGTCAGCAGTTCACATCGTTGTTTAAGTGCGAAAAAACAGAGGGAGAGGAATAAGCACAAGGAAGGGGGAGAAACAGTTGGCATTCGTATTTCCGAAAGGGATGATTTTGCAAAGGAAAAGGAGGAGGTGGGTGGTGGTGTAAAGGTGGTTGATGGTGGGCTTACAGTGGGTAAAAGGAAGAGGGTATGTGGTGCTTCAAGTAAAGCTATCAATGGTATGGACAAGAATGGGAAAAGTGTTAGAAGGAGAAAGCAAAATGTGAAAGGACGGTTGAGGGAAAATGGAGGTAGGTCAAACTCTAGTGAAGCAGTCAGTAGGAGTTCACATCATATTTCAAGAGAGAAAATCAGTGGGAAAGTACCGAAGGAAAGGAATAAGCACAAGGAAGGGGGACTTACACTGGGTAAAGGGAAGAGGGAAAGTGGTGTTTCAAGCAAGAGAAACATTGAAATGGACAAGAATGGGAAAGATTCTAGAAGGAGAAAACAAAATGCAAAAGGACTGTTCAAGGTGAAAGGCTCGGAGAGAGAGACGGAAATGGGTGCGAGGAAATATGGTAATCATTCGAGTGAGAAAACCGTAGTAAAAGAGCAGATGAAAAGGAATAAGCACAAGGGAGGTGGAGAAAAACTTAAGAGTACTTGTACTACTAGAGATTTGCATTTGTGGAAAGAAAAACTACTGAGTATGCTTAAAACTCTTGATAATGAGCACGTTTCCGATAATGTGTATGCCAGTCTCATTGTAAAAGGTCACTGGTCTAGTACCTTGGACTGCAAAGTTCTCCAACAAAGAATCCAAAACTGCGATGCTGATAGTAGGAGTGGTTCAGCAATCATTCCAGTAGCAGAGGAGGAATTACGCAAATTATTTAGGGTAGAGAAGAAATCATTGACAAGGAAACCGAAACAGATAGTATACCGTGGTGGGAAACGCAGTCTTCTCTCGTGGATGATTGATTTAGATACTATTCCGGTTCTTGGGAAGGTTCAGTATGAGAAAGCTATAACGACTGGAGTATCTATTGAAGGAAGGATAACCAGAGATGGCATTTGGTGTGACTGCTGCAATGGAACCATCAGCATTTCAGAGTTTGAGTCTCATGCGGGAAGTAAACTCGGTCAACCATTTCAGAACATATATGTATTAGAGTCTGGGTTTTCCCTGTTACAGTACCTGCTATATTCGTGGGGCAAATATAAAGGTTCGGAATGCATTGGATTCCATTATGTTTTTGGTGATGATTCAAGTGATGATTGGTGCAACATGTGCGGAGATGGTGGGGAGTTGATTTGTTGTGATGGTTGTCCTTCAACTTTCCATCGAAGTTGCTTAAATCTCCAAGTATGGTTGCATTCCCCAAACTTTTTCACACATGTATACATATTAGTGATTTAGATTAGGTGCAAAAGCACTTTTGATGTGCCTTTGTGATTCTTTCACTCATCGAATGTCCAGGATTGTATTGTGGTACCTTGTTATTCATTACCACCCGAGAGGGCTTGGTTTTCTTAAGGTGTCACAATTGAATAATTGGACCTGCAAGTCTGGGCCAAAAATTTAAGAATCCCATTAAGAATACTTTAAAAAAATAAGTCCTTCAATAAAGGCCCTCTGAAAATTTTGAGTTCTCTCCCGTCAAACCCAAATGGGTGACTTAGATAAATCTCAGTTTACTGGCCCAGACATTGTTTTGTTGATAAAAGGTGTAAGTGTAACCATTGTTTTCCTTCGCATTGCAGAAGGTCCCCTCTGGTGACTGGCATTGTGTATATTGTTCTTGCAAGTTTTGTGGGATGATTGCTGGGGATTCTTGTCAAAGGGATCAGAGTACTGACATTCCTGTTTCTGCATTACTCAAATGCCGTTTGTGCAAGCAAAAATGTACCTTACTTGTCATAGTGCTGGAAATTTGTCCTCAACTCTTGATTGTCTATTCAGCTTTGTAATTAGCTGTTTTCTTGCATGAAATAGTTATTTTTTCTCCAAGACACTAATACTTTTTGCCTTTTGTAGATCACCAAAGTTTTGTTCAGGGGAAGGATGTTGTACATGCTGATTCCAATTGTCCATCCTTTTGTGGGAAGGAGTGTAAAGAGGTGCAAGACCACTGCTAATTAGTTCTGCAACTTAAGTACTTAAACTGTCACGCCCTCGATTTTTAACATAAATAAATAATCCATTTGAATAAAAGATCCTTGCTCAACATAAATATTATCCAAAAGATTTTCCAACAGTTTAACTTTACAAACGAGTCCCCAAATTTAAGTAATTACAACTTTGGCACTACGGCCCAAATCAACTTAAATACAAGTACGAACCTATTTAAGATACTACATACTTATAATCAAGAGGAATTTAAGTACAATAAGTTACAGACTCATCTTTGTCAAAAGAAAGCTCATACAAGATGTTTAAGTAAGTAAAATGGAATTAGCTCCCAAAAGTCTTCATACCCAAGCACATGAATGCATACAGTCTATCGTCCAGCATTTTGTCCTGAAAGAAAGATTAGGTTGAGCTACACTAGCCCAGTAGGAAAATCTTTACCGATTCTATATGTAAACACGATGAAATGTACAGATGAAATGAAGATAGGAAGTACGGCTTAATCAATAGATAACAATTAATTCAAAGGCTTTCCAACGTTCAACAAGATCATCCTAATGCATGCCCATAGCTCAATGTACCACCAAGTTCACACAAAGTTAAACAACTCAAGTAACCTCGATACATCTCACTATTGCTAATCACCTCGGTATTTCCACCCCTTGCGTTACCGTATAACACCACGAGGATTACCATGTTACCACCCCTTGCGTCACGGTGATCCCTAACAACTCTGGTCACCGTATTACCACCCCTTGCGTTACGAGACCTTCTAAGTCTTCGTATTACCACCCCTTGCGTTACGAGACTTCCTAAGTCTTCGTATTACCACCCCTTGCGTTACGAGACTTCCTAATCCAACTTCCGACTCACATACCTACCTTCGTACTCAACAAGCAAGCTAAGACATTACACTAGTCACACGTTCACATGAAACATCGTACGATATGCCAACAATGCCATAATCATACCACAAACATCATCAAGTAATCGATTAATCAACATAACGTATTTTAACAAAGCTTTTAACACAACAAGCTTTATTCGATCTTTACTAACGGAGTCCAATGAATCATGGTTAGCAACGATTAATCATAGAAGGTCAATTGAGCATGTGAGAAAGGTTAAAAGATGTTCGAAAGGGCTTAGGGACAATTGGAGCTCAATACGATCAACGAGGCATCAAAACAACACAAGCTGTCCAGAAAAGGGAGGGGTATTGATACCCCTAATGTGGGTATCAATACCCGGCCGCTGAATTTCCAGAAAAGAAAGGGGTATCAATACCCCTTATTTGGGTATCAATACCACGCAGATTCAAGGCGATTTTCTGCAGTTTTGACAGACTTTCGAAGCACCAAAGGGGAACGATCCAAGCACGATCCATACACCAAATCAACATATATACACATAGAAGAGGTAAAGAAGTCCCTACCTCGCAACAATGGCCGAGATTCAAACGATTTGGTCGAGCCCTAGCCTCCCCGAACTCTGAAATCGACGAGAGCTTCCCTCCAAGCTCGACCCACGAAATTTTGAGCTCGAGCACGCGATTGGAAGGGCGGAGGGAGGTTGATCCTTAAGGTTCTTGAGGTATTTGAGGAGTTTTTGAGTGAGAGGAGAAGAGAGAGAGAGAATATCGGTGGAGAGAGAGAGAGACCGGATGAGAGAGAGAGATATATGGAGATATATAATCTCCTACACACACACCCTCTTTATTTATACTCTCATATCTTTATATCACACTCACACTCCCTCAAGTCTCTACTCTTTCACTTCAACCCCCAATTCAAATAACCACTAAAAGTTTCTTATTTTTCCCATTTAGTCATTGAATAAACATTTCAATAATAATAAAAAAATAAAAATTTATTCGGGTCTCTACATCCTATCCCCCTTAAAGAAATTTCGCCCCGAAATTTTTGCAAAGCAACGAAGACGCCTAATCAAGAATTCTACTCTTAAAGGCCGCACCTACTACGCAACTCTTTGTATCCCCAAGACAATGCCAGAAAAACTCGGTAATACTGCAGTTAACTAGCATAACTTTTTTATCAAAACCATCACCACGTTCCAACATTAACACATATCAGACCACAATGTCATAGAATTCGCACAATTTGTAATCATGTTTTAATCAATTTTAGTCTCACTACTAGTACCACTCATTGCACTTTCTACTGATCCATTTTGATTTCCCAGACCGTGCCAAATACAAGGTAGAATTTCATACGTTGTAACTCAACCACCACACCAAGTAAGACATAATCAACAAGTTCTAATAATTTTCAATACTAATTTGAGACAAGCTCCCTCGAAATGGTGAATGCTAACTCAATGTTAACGTGTCTGACACGATAATGTCTAAACTAAACGATGATCAAAAGTCTCCAACTTACAATTTCTAAAGCATGGGCGTAATGTCAAAGTCAGTAAGTAGTTTTAACGAATATCTAGCCTTGTTGAAGAATCAAGCCTGAGTAGTTTAAAAGTCCTCGTAGCATACCCATCTGTGATGAAATTTTACAAAAGAATTGAATGGAAAAGTTTGTTTTTAAAAGACATTCGCAGCAATTACGCAAAACACCTCACATGGTTATTTCAAAATAACGACAATCTAAATGACATAATAAAGAATTAGCTATGGGGCTGACTCCACTATAATGCAGCTGACTCCATGGTGGTACCATTCCCTTTTTTTTTTTAAAAAAAAAAAAAGACTATTTTAAAGAACCCATTTCACCAAGCATTACCCCTTCTAAAAAAAAAATTTGAATTTCAAACATATACACTTGTAACAAATCTTGAAACAAAAGTTCACTATCCCTCATGTTTCACCATGCTCGCTCGATACCCCAAGTAAGGATCTCAATTCAAGTTCGACGTATGCCCTCAATGTCCAAACTAGTCTAGCTCGTTCAATATCTTACAAATAACTTAGCTAAGCTGTCACTAGTCCCACTAAGACTATAGTTAAGAAATTGAAAGATAGACAAAGTTATCATTAAACCATAAGCTAAAATAGAACAAGGAGTTGGGACAAAAGGTTCCACTTAACACATAGCGTTACATCTGACCAAGAGGTTCGAGTCACCCACACAAACTCCTTCAAACACACGTACGCCTTCCATCATAGCATCAAATCTATCCTCTAACCAAATTTTTCCTTTTTATCGGGTTTCCCTTACAAGTCAAATACACCAGTACCATCATAAACCCTTCTCAATAAGTATATCATATTACAATTACCAAACATGCATTCATACTAAATAGAAGTCCATACCAATATCATAACAATAGGTTACAGTAATTGAAAAGTTTATATGGAGACAACAAAACTAGTATCGACATTTCAAGTGATCCTAGGTCCCAAACCCAGTTCAATGTTCACAGTTTCTCATCTGAATACTTCATTTTTTTTCCGATTCCTTTCATAAAGCTCAAACATTCACATTCGACGTTGATAGCATGGAACCAAGGTGTAAACGACGATCTCATTTCATAATTTGAGTCAAAAGACACATGTTCACTAACCGTTGCATTTCCACCCCTTGCGTTGCAATAAACATTACCCATCTGTTGGGTCTCTGCATTACCACCCCTTGCGTTACAGTAATCCTCACACTCCAATTCTTAACTACAGACTCTCAAATCACACTAGTCTAGCGGCTTCACCACTTGACATTTTCTCAAATCAATATATAACAAAGCACGCCAACAAAACTAATTCATGGAGCAAACACACGTAAATAATCTAATCGTTACAATTTCAATAAGGATACAAAATTCCACATATTTCACATAGGAAATCAACCTTTGTTTCATATCTCTTTTTACCACTTAACGGATCCCCGTCATGATATCACCGCGCTAATAGTCTAACTTGCCAATACCGGTAAAGACCTCTAGATATATAGCACCCATCAACACTTATCAACTATAAGTTCTTGCCAAGCAATTTTACCAAATTATATTCATCGTACTACACGTGTCAAATAAGCGCTTTACTACCCTATGTTATGTCACGACATCAATTAACTTACACATCACGTCAACAATTCACTTGTCGAGTTATCGTCAAGAGTATAATCCATTTAATCCGTTGTTAGCCATTTCCTTTTCCAACTGCTTTATTAGATATCCAAATCTTCATTTCATAACATAATCCTCCTTTATGCCATATATGATTTTTTTTTTATAATACGGTTATCCTCATTTCTAACTTTAATCTAACCATCGACCATTTCCCATTACCTATCTCCTATAACATTTTTTGTGTGTGGTCATAATGGCATACCATTGCCTCTCCAAGCATCAAGATTATATAAATATATACCAATTCATATGGGTAATAATAACTCTAATGCTTCATAGCTGTCATCTTCTAAATCTCTACGATAAAGGCTTGACACATTCTGGTATTTTAAACCTAGTTCATATATTCTAGTTGACTCCAAATCCTTTACCCTTAGTCAAGGTTACTTACCGTAATAGTCACTATAACTCAACCCCCATGGAGAACTCTATCTTTTATTGCAATAGAAAACCTTCCCCTTATACTTCTCTAAATTACAAACTCCCACTATAAATGACAACCCTCCACTAATTAAACCCTCTTGTCTTTCTACAAGACATAAAGAAAAGCAATCTCTCATCTTTTAAGCACATATTAGCTATGGATAACATACGACCATTTCACATTCTTCTACCTGAATCATAAAGTTTCCATAGTCATTACACATCGCTTTCACATAAATAGATAAGTTATCCAACACTACAACTTGACCTCACTTAGTCTAATAACTTAACGAGAAGAGATACATTTGGTGATCTAAGACTGCACAAAGAGTTCAACTGTCAACGATACTACAATCCTAATTGCTTATATGTATATATAAAAATATAACTAACAAGTATGACTTAAGGTGCACCTAGCCACTTGTAACAACCAGCTAGACTTAACTCTAAGTCTCCTCGCATTTCGTCTTACAAACTCTAGTACACTTATTGACCTTACAAGATTCACAACTTGGGCCCAGATCACCTGTTATATCACTATAATGACTCACCTTATGCCTAGGTCTATATTCATCAGCGTGCAGCACCTAGGGGTGCCAGTTCACTTCTCAAGTAAGTAAGATCATATAAACATATACTTCACATAGTAAGAAGCAAGCACGTAAGGATTAAGCAAACAAGCACACAAGCACATCACTTACCAAAGACAAACGTCAGTTAAACATTCAACATGACAAACGATAGAGACCAAGTCCTCTCTCTTCAAGGTTCAAGACTAGAGATGTTCAAAGGTTCTTCACTAACACAAAGTAATTTACTCCACTATTTTCCCAATTTCGTAAAGATGAACAGACAAGGTATCCTAAAAGCTTCTCTTATTTTCCCATAATCCACCAATCAATCCACTAATTTCAGTTTAGATCCTAATAAGCACTCGGCCCCTCCCACACTAGCATTCCCTTCAAAATCAAATACCTACTTAAGCAAAATCTTCAGAGCAACTGATCTAAAAGAAAAGTAGTTGGATTCCCTTAACTCGAAGATATAACACTTTACACCCTGTCATGATATCATATCAAACTTTACAACGTCACTACCGACAACTCCTTTCCCAAACTTATTTGTAAACTGAACAATTTTTCATTAAGACACGATAACACACCTCTTTAAGAAAAATATAAAGACACATTCACGATGAACTCACTAGATAGCACAAGGTCATTAAGCATGCAAACTCAATAAAATGTTACTCTTTGTTCTTTTGCAATTCGAATTTACACACAAGGTATTCCCATATACAAAAGCATGAAACCAACGAGCAAATACAAATTTTTTATTGACTACGACATCGCATGATCTATCTCGATTCAGTTTTATAGAAAAATGTAAACCTTTCCATTGTTTATCATGTTTAAGGAGCATCTCTTCTAGATGTTCAATCATGAAGTCACGATGGCCAGTCGCACTTCAGGTTGAATATCCGGAATTAGATTCTCAAAATCTTAGAAAAATGAGTTTCACACATATCATATACATCCACCTTTAGTAATCAAAACATGTCTTAACATAAACATATTAGGCACACTATAGATTCAAACTCCATCACGCAAGATAACACGAACAGGCATAAAGTGTATTTAGCATTAGACAAAGATAAACACACAGAATACTCACTAATTCATAACAACTGCAAAGCCTACCCACAATACATCAACCACATTAAGACGTAACTTCCCAAACACACGTAGTTGCAAAATAAGCAATCCCCATCCATCACAGGAGTCAAACAAGAGAGAAATCAACAACAAACACATCACTCATAAGGACAAGCCTCCAATTTTGAACACGGGTCGACAACAACACATCATTCTACTCAAATGTAAATGCAATGCCACTTAGCATAATGAATGTTGATCACACAAGTACACATGATTTATGCAAAAAGTCGTGATATTTTGAACCCATGAGACTAAACGTCTCCCCACGGTCTCAAAGTATTCAAACCTATACGCTCTGATACCAATTTGTCACGCCCTCGATTTTTAACATAAATAAATAATCCATTTGAATAAAAGATCCTTGCTCAACATAAATATTATCCAAAAGATTTTCCAACAGTTTAACTTTACAAACGAGTCCCCAAATTTAAGTAATTACAACTTTGGCACTACGGCCCAAATCAACTTAAATACAAGTACGAACCTATTTAAGATACTACATACTTATAATCAAGAGGAATTTAAGTACAATAAGTTACAGACTCATCTTTGTCAAAAGAAAGCTCATACAAGATGTTTAAGTAAGTAAAATGGAATTAGCTCCCAAAAGTCTTCATACCCAAGCACATGAATGCATACAGTCTATCGTCCAGCATTTTGTCCTGAAAGAAAGATTAGGTTGAGCTACACTAGCCCAGTAGGAAAATCTTTACCGATTCTATATGTAAACACGATGAAATGTACAGATGAAATGAAGATAGGAAGTACGGCTTAATCAATAGATAACAATTAATTCAAAGGCTTTCCAACGTTCAACAAGATCATCCTAATGCATGCCCATAGCTCAATGTACCACCAAGTTCACACAAAGTTAAACAACTCAAGTAACCTCGATACATCTCACTATTGCTAATCACCTCGGTATTTCCACCCCTTGCGTTACCGTATAACACCACGAGGATTACCATGTTACCACCCCTTGCGTCACGGTGATCCCTAACAACTCTGGTCACCGTATTACCACCCCTTGCGTTACGAGACCTTCTAAGTCTTCGTATTACCACCCCTTGCGTTACGAGACTTCCTAAGTCTTCGTATTACCACCCCTTGCGTTACGAGACTTCCTAATCCAACTTCCGACTCACATACCTACCTTCGTACTCAACAAGCAAGCTAAGACATTACACTAGTCACACGTTCACATGAAACATCGTACGATATGCCAACAATGCCATAATCATACCACAAACATCATCAAGTAATCGATTAATCAACATAACGTATTTTAACAAAGCTTTTAACACAACAAGCTTTATTCGATCTTTACTAACGGAGTCCAATGAATCATGGTTAGCAACGATTAATCATAGAAGGTCAATTGAGCATGTGAGAAAGGTTAAAAGATGTTCGAAAGGGCTTAGGGACAATTGGAGCTCAATACGATCAACGAGGCATCAAAACAATACAAGCTGTCCAGAAAAGGGAGGGGTATTGATACCCCTAATGTGGGTATCAATACCCGGCCGCTGAATTTCCAGAAAAGAAAGGGGTATCAATACCCCTTATTTGGGTATCAATACCACGCAGATTCAAGGCGATTTTCTGCAGTTTTGACAGACTTTCGAAGCACCAAAGGGGAACGATCCAAGCACGATCCATACACCAAATCAACATATATACACATAGAAGAGGTAAAGAAGTCCCTACCTCGCAACAATGGCCGAGATTCAAACGATTTGGTCGAGCCCTAGCCTCCCCGAACTCTGAAATCGACGAGAGCTTCCCTCCAAGCTTGACCCACGAAATTTTGAGCTCGAGCACGCGATTGGAAGGGCAGAGGGAGGTTGATCCTTAAGGTTCTTGAGGTATTTGAGGAGTTTTTGAGTGAGAGGAGAAGAGAGAGAGAGAATATCGGTGGAGAGAGAGAGAGACCGGATGAGAGAGAGAGATATATGGAGATATATAATCTCCTACACACACACCCTCTTTATTTATACTCTCATATCTTTATATCACACTCACACTCCCTCAAGTCTCTACTCTTTCACTTCAACCCCCAATTCAAATAACCACTAAAAGTTTCTTATTTTTCCCATTTAGTCATTGAATAAACATTTCAATAATAATAAAAAAATAAAAATTTATTCGGGTCTCTACATAAACTTTTGTTGATATTACCCAGTTGTTTTAGTTGTTAAATTGGCCCAGTGATAAAAAATTTGGTGTAGGTTTTCCTTAAATATGTTGTCTAACCTCAAGCCTGCACTTAAAAGCATAGGAGTTACTATTGCTATTCTATTCCTTACGTTAATGGTAATCTTTCCTGCATGTTAGTAATTTGCACTAGTGGATTAAGGTTCCGATGATAGTAATACACCGGTTTGATGAACTACCATGGTTTGTCATCCTATTGGAACTAGTTTACTTAATTTTGAACAAAAGAAATCAAACTCTCTAACACTAACTGTTCAGGTGAACTTACGATGTTGTATCATCCTACTGGATTTAATTTACTGCGTTGGTTAGTCGGATTTTGGTGGACTAATGCTGAGTGACTGAGTTCTAGGAATCTTCTCATTCAAAATTCAACAAAGGCAGTGCAACACCATCGGGACAGTTGAAAA